>CDFA01026184.1:24885-45707 GCA_000826305.1 Acanthamoeba healyi | reverse complement strand
CATCCGCACTCGCAGCCCCTTGTACACCACTCTGATGAACACATACACCAAGCGCCCGATAAGCCACATGTCCGCCCGCCCCCCCCAGCTACAACGCGAGCGAGAGCCGTACCGATCGTCAGTGTCGCCCCACTCCTCCGCTGCGCCTGGATGCTCCAGCAGCGCCTCGGGCCATTCCACCCGCAACAGCGCTTGTTGCACCTCGCTGCACCACGCCACGGCATCGCTCGCCGACTGGAAGGCCATGCAGAAGGAGCCCTCGCCGCTGTTCCTGTCGCGAATGAACACCACCTCGTAGCCTCGGTGCTTCTTGAGTGCCGCGCGCAGCGTCTCGTTGTGCATGAGGGTCGCATCGCGCATCGCCCCTGCGTTGAACTCCCACAGCGATGCCGCACGCGTGATGTCCGTGAACACGATCGTCACCTCCCCTTCGGGCGGCCGCACTCCACCGGTTGTCGCGCCTGCTGCTGCGGCCTGCGAGGTCGACGAGTTGGACGACGACGATGTCCCCGAACCGGCCGATGAGGGCAGAGTCCAAGAGCCGTACATGCTCGAGGGCGCCTTCTTGCCGCCTGAGTGGCCTGACGACGACGATGTGTGGCTCGTCGACGTGCCGCCCGCTGACGTGTTCGAGTCCCCGTGCATGGCCGACAACCGCGTCATGATCTCGAGGAACGTCGGACGAATCGTCGGGTCCGTGTGCCAGCAGCTCGTGATCAGCTCCTCGTACTCAGCCGGGTGCATGAGGCCCGATTGGGCTGGCATGATGGGCCGAATGCCGTCGCGGATCACCGCCACGGCCACCGCGGCGGGGCTGAGGCCGAAGTAGGGCTGCTCTCGCGTCAACAGCTCCCACAGGATGATGCCGAACGAGTACACGTCGGCCAGAATGAAGTCCACGTCGAGCGACTCGTTGAGCACCTCTGGCGCCGTCCAGTGCACGCTCCCCGCCACGTCATTGCCCGCGCCCTTGGCGTTGACGTCCTCCTTGAACTTGGTGAGGCCAAAGTCGCTCACCTTGACGTTCCACTTGGAGTCGAGCAGCAGGTTGAGCGACTTGAGGTCGCGGTGCACGATGCCCGACGAGTGGAGGAAGTGCATGCCCTTGGACGCCTGGTAGGCCATCTTGGCCTTGAGCGCGAACGGGATCTCTGGGATCAGTTCGTTGTGCAGCAACTGCATGTGTGTCGTGTCGTATGTAAGCGCGTGCGTAAGTCAGGTGAAGAAGAGGAACGGCAGCGCAGAGCAGAGAAGGGAGGCATCGACGAACGACGTACATCGAAGAGCGAGCCGAGGGCCATGTATTCCATGACGATGCACATCTTGGGCGCCTTGGTCGACGCTGCCATGAAGAGCACCACGTTGGGATGCCGCAGCGCTGTCATCACGCGCACCTCGTCCTTGAAGCTCTTCTCCATCTCCTTGGTGATCTTCTCCGACGCCATGACCTTGACCGCCACTTCGGTGCCCTTCCACGTCGCCTTGTTGACCTCTCCGTATCTAATCGATCACCAGCCACCATTAGCGACCGGCCATGCAGCTCCCGTGCTGAGGTCACTCACAAACAGGCGCCCGAGAGACATGGACGTACCCGCCAGCGCCGAGCTGCTCGCCAATCTCGAGCTCTTCGTAGTTGATCTCCCAGTCGTCCGACTTGTTGCCCTTGCGCTTGATCACCACCAGCAGCACCACGATCAGCACCGCCAGCAACAGCAGGACGACGCCCACCGAGGGAAGTGCAATGCCTGTGTGCGTACGCGCAAAGGGCACGTGAGGTTCGCGTAAGCACAACGATGCAGCAGCAAAGGCTAACGAGCTTACCGAGTGCGATAGGGAGCGTGTTGTCTGACGACGCCGAGATCGAGTTCTCGCAGTACTGGCCCTCCCTCCCGCTGTTGCAGAGGCACTGGTTGTCGGTACAGACGCCGGCGTTGGAGCACAGACGTCCATCGAGCACGCAGTTGGCCACCTGGCTCACTTGGACCCCGTCGCACGTGAACTCCTTGAGCTGGTTGAGGAACAAATGGTTGAATTTCTCCTCCTGCGTCACGAGCACGAATGCCTGCCTGTAGGTGATCGTAAGCGTAAGGCCTCAGGGCAACGTCTCCGCTGTGCGTCACGCAAGACGGTAGACGTACCGATCGGCGATCAGCTTTGCCGCGGTCGATGTCTGACCCCAGTACAGGAAGTCGGCGAGCGCTACGGCCTCGTCGCATTGGGGCATGGAGCTACGGAGATAGGTGATCGACGCAAACGATCCTACTGGCCAGCTGCCGACGCTCGGGCCTGCATCGCCCGCACGAGCTCGTCGGGTCAGCTGGCCGCGGCTTGTGAGCGACGTCGAGTACAAGGTGGAGCGCGTACCCAGCAAGAGAGAGTCGAATGCGGTTTGGCCGCTAGCGGTGTAGTCAGCCAGGGCGCTGAGCACTGAGGCCGAATTGGGGCTCACCACGTTGCCTGCCACCTTGAGGGATGCGGCGCCCACCTTTCTTGCCTGTGAGAGCGACAGTGCGCGTGAGACGAGTTGTCAGTGTGCTGTGTGAGGAGGGGTCGGATGAGCGCTTGTACCTGACGGACGTCATAGGAAGCCCAAAAGGCGAATGAATACGACGTCGTACGAAGAGGCGTGATGACGTCCGTGGTGTCGACGACGATCGAGCGGTTGCCTACGGCGCTTTGCACGGGGAACGTCACCAGGGGCCCGGTGCCGACCTGTGCCATCCCATGTTTCAGTTCAGTTACAAGAACTAAACAACAGCCAAGAGAGCGGCGCTATTATTCCGAGTCAGAGAGAGGGATGTGTGTTAAGACGAACCTGCGCAGCAAAGTCCGGCACTGTGGCGTTGAGGGCCCGCGTAAACGTGTACGTGGTCTCTGAGACGATGGACTGTGTGATGACGACGATAGGCTTTCCGGGCAGGACCGCCGCCACCTCTGGCGTGTTGAGCTCCTGGATGCGCGAGTCGTTCCACATCGTGATCTCATCGAGGTAGATCCGAGCGATGACGTCAAAGTCGAGCACCAACTCGAGGCCGTCCAGCTCAGGAATGTTGTACGCTGTATGCCCGCAGTGAGCGCGTGAGTTACTGCGCGAAGGAGTGGAAGACTCCTTCATGGGAGTCTCGTTTGTGTGCGTGTGTGTGCGCGCGCGCAGAGAAACAAGCGTACCGGGTACGAGAGCATAGGCGGTGATCGGCATCAACGCGACGTCGCTGTCGCGCTCGATCAGATCGGAAGACAGACCGTCGCTCACCACGCCGAAGTCGACGTTGCCCTCGACCAGAAGCGTTTTCCCTACACGGGAGGTGCTCTCGTAGAACTTTATCTTGGACTCCTGGGATGACCATGCCACGGCCCACGAGGTGACGAGAGGCAGCGGCGTGCCCGTGCCCACCAGATAGGACGTGGTGTAAGCCTGCTGGCCGTTGCACCGCACCGTGCTCGTCAGATCGATCAGCCGCTCTCGCAGGCTCACGTCGAGCGGCGCCACGTTGATGCTGATTGCCTGCTTGGCCGCCCTATTGCCGTGTGCAATAGAACGTGTGGTGTGAGCCGATTGTGAGAGGCCGCGCCGACGTTGCAAGAGGCGAGTAGGATGACGTACGCATCGTTTGTGAGCACCCAGGACACAAACGAGAGTATCTCAAAGATGCTGGTGCAATCGTAGGTCGTCACGTTTCGCTGCACGGACATGTAGGTCATATAGGCCATGGGCCACGAGTCGTTGCCCGGCGCGTCGATGATGTCGATCGTGAAGTTGCTCTGGTTAAACTCGTCGCTGAAGTCGGCCATGGCCGACTGCACCGAGGCGACGGAGGGCTGAACGAGCTTGCCGGCCTTGTTGATCATGTTCATCCACTTGAACGGCGACGACACCGTGTCGGCGTAGTTGAGGAACGTCATGCTGTTGTCGCGCCCCTGTGTGCAAGAGGAGAGTGAGCGAGTTAGATCATAATGGCCTGCCACAGCGCATGACTCACGCGCGCGCGTTGTACCTTGAGCCAGCTGAGCCGAGCCGGAGTCGAGCCTCCGCCAGCCATCGAAGTGCCTCGGAGAGCCGGCGGCATGCCGGCCCACGTTCGGTTGGCCGCCGCCAGCGCCACCTTGAAGTCGTCGCTGTAGCTCTCCAGCGCGCGCCTGAGTATCTCGACCGCCGAAATGATTCCGTTCTCGTTGTAACCGATGATGATGGGCGCGTTGGGCAGCTTGCTGGCGATGGCCGGGTTGAGATCCTTGAGCCGCTGGTCGTTCCAGTGCGACACATTGCCCGCCCAGATCAGACCCAGCGTCTCCCTGTCCACCACCTGCCACGCCGCGTTCGTGTGTCAGAGAGAAGCAGAGCGCTGATGCTGATGATCAGAGACAGGACAAGGCGAGAGGCGGGGCGGGTAGTACGATGTTGGGATCGGAGGGGCTGAGGGCGGTGATGTTGTAGGCCATCACGAGGGCTTGGCCGGCGAGCGGCATCTGGGCGAGGTTGCCGTACTGGGCCGACACATCAGGCGGGAGTCCAATGTCCATCACCAAAAAGTCCTGCAACGCACACGTGAATATTTTGATTGACAAAATCGATCGATCGCCGATCAATCATGGTTAATCTTTTGATCGACCAAATCTTTGAGCTTGGGGGGGGGGCGGGATGGCCGGGTCTCGTACCGCATTTCCCTGCGCGTACGTAGCAAAGGCAGGCGTGACGCCCACTCCCGCATACTCGAGGCTGTGTTGACACACGTCGGCATGGGTGTCAGAAACCGAGAAATGAAAAAACTCACCCCGACGACCGGACATATCACGAGAGTTTGACCACCAAGAACTGATCCAGGCGCATTACCTGACGTCGTCGCGGAAGAAGAGGGAGGAGGCGGTCCACTTGGCAAAGACAGAGACCGCGTTGGGCGTTCCCACGCCGTAGAGCGAGACGCTGTAGGCTTGTGCTGCTGGACCGACATCGGAGGTATAAAAAAAAAAAGACAACAACGACAAGATCAGGTCGATGGGTCAGAGAGGAGGCCTGCAGCTAAGCGCCAGAGAAGAGCGTAGAGGCGGTGGGGTGGGAGCATACCGTGGTAGACGATCACGAGCAGAAACAAGCCCAAGCAAAACCGAGAGGCCATTTCCGCTGCTGCTGCGCGTAGCTGCCCTCGAGTGCACTGTGTGCGTTGGTGTTGGTGTTGATGTTTATGTGTGGTTTGTTGAAGATGACTGACCGACCGATTCCTTCCCCCAACCGCTTCGGTGGTGCAGTTGCTTCCGCGTCACGACAAATCACCTCGGCCCCACTTTCGTCATGTGCACATCAACAACCTCCGTTGCCACACACAACGCGCCAGCTCCGGTTGTTGGTTGGCTTGTTGCTGATGATCACTTCCCGTTTTAGCTCTGGCCCTAGCGCTGGGCGTGTCACACGGGGAGACTGTTGCTCGTATGAATACGTTACCGTTTGTGCCTCTGCCCTCGCGCACCCGTTGTGGAGGTCTTCTCTCTCCCGTTGCAGAACACGTCATGCTCATCATCATCGTCGTCGTCGGGGTCAGCTGCGCACTTGGTGCCGATCCGAGCTGTACACCGGTGCGCGGAGGAGACACGACCAAGCGTTCAACGTAATAAATATCTGTACACAACCACCCCACGGCCGCCGTCGTCGCCATCATCACCGCTGGCCACAGTCACACACACCCTCCACCCGTTCGCTTGCCACCACTTCGGCTGGCTCGCTCGCTCTACTTGTCAATCCGGATGGACTCGGTGACCACTTGCACACACAGGGGGCAGGTGTCATGCTCCGACAGCCACCTGCGCCGGGGGGACAGAACACGATACGACACAACACAGGGGGAAGGGGAGGGATCAGATCCGGCGGCGATCACACACACACACACACACACGCACACACACAAACACTGGATCGATCTTGGGCGGATGAGGGGGAGTGGGTGATAGAGGGAATGAATGTGCGTACCGGTCAATGCACGGCTGGTGGAAGTGGTGCTTGCAGGGAAGGGTTCGGAAGCGATCGCCTGGCTCATACTCGAGCAGACAAATGCTGCATCTGTATGTGTGTGTGTGTGTGTGTGTGTGTGTGGTGCCAAAGCGGACGTCATCAGCATCGTCGATGGCACTGCGTTGCATTGCGTTGCGCCACAGAAAGGGTCGCGGTGCGTCCGTACTGAGCGTTCTCGGCGGGCATGCAGCCCGGGTGGTAGGACTGCGTAGGGAACGTCCGTAGCGTCTTGGCGGTGACGCCCTGGCTCCTAGAGTAGCTGCCTCGCACGTGGAACGTCTGCGACATGACAACGATGCGCGTCGAGGATGAGACATGCTCATGTGTGGCGTACACCACGCCAACGCGCATACAAAACGAGAGCGAGAGTGCGCTATGAACACGCTTTGACTGCGTGCGTGCGGCAACAGACAAGGCCTTGGGGAGGTTCGAGTTCGTACCCGGTACGCAGAGTTGGTCGAGTGATTGCCCAGCAGGCCCGGATTCGAGGCGGCGGCCAGCATCGCGCGTCGTCGATTGATGCGAGATATGCACACGCACGTACAGCAGCACACGACAAAGGTCATGACGAAGCTGCCGATCATCAACGGCAGCAGCGCTGCGTAAGTGGTGAAGAAAGAGAAGTGAGCGAGTGAGAAAAGATGAAGACGAGGATGAGATCACGCTGTACAGCGCGAACAGGCGAGAGGAAGGGGAGGGGCCTTGAGTGGTAACGTACACCAGTCGCCCTCGCGGTTGATGGGCATGGCCGAGCAGTCCCCCGACGCGGTGCAGTACTGGAGGGACGAGCAGCACGACGTCACGCCCTGCCACGCCCTGCGCTCCCACACGCACGCCCATTTCCGTCAAAATAAAATTCAATTAATAAAATAAAAACTCAAGCATTCTATTATATTTCTATTATTTATTTTTATCATCTAAATGCAATACAAATAGCAAAATCCAACAATTTTGTATATCACGCATACTTTGTAATTTAGTATTTGAGTAGACTTTTATATTTAAAATTATTGTTATTAAAAAAAAAAGATTATTATGGGTTATACCGTACCTGGACCGGCAGCAGACGCCATCGGTGGGGCAGCACAGGGAACCGCAGCAGGTGGTCATGGGCCCGCAGCAGAACGGCTGGTCGCTGGCGTAGCAGCACGACTCGCCTGATGTGCAGTTGCACGCCGCGCCCACCTCCAGCATGCTGCCCGAGTCTGCTCGCGGTTCGCGTGGCGACGTCGCGTGGTTGGGGTTGGAGGTGAAGCGAGAGAAGATGAAGTCGTAGAAGGAGGACGTTGTTGGAGATGATGACGACGATGATCGGCTAGAGGGGGCGCCCTCTGTGGTGCAAGCGTACAACGCGAGCAAAACGCAAACGGCAAGTAGTAATGTAGTAGAGGAGGAAGAGGAAGAGGAAGAGGAGGAGGATCTGCGCATTGAGGCCGAGGGGGTGGATGCTCGTCCCATTTTTAACTTTGCTTCGAACTGAGATTGACGCAATGGGCTTGNTTGGGGGGGGGGGTTGGGATGAGGAAAATGGGGGCTTGTGCACACCCAATCCGACCCGAGTCAATGATGCACCACAAGAGAGCTGAGGCGAGAGAGGGCCAAAGCCCAACGAGACAGTCGCTGTGAGAGGAAATCGAGAACGCCAATTTGAAGGTCGCGCGTCAGCTCTGCGTCAGCCGTGTGGCGTCGCGCCAAACCGCAAATTTCCGCGCACCAGCGAACGACACGCCCTGGCGATTCGCAATAGAATCCTCTCCACAGGCGCGAGCTCGCCACGGTCATCCGCGGCCGAGTTCCTCGTTAGCGACCACAGGAGAGGCAGAAGGAGAGGAAGGGCATCGTGCTCTTCTCATCGAAGTGCTGATCCGAACACAGACGCTGATCCGTGGGCGCTCGCAGCCTTCCTTCCGGCGGAAAGTTGTGTCGACAAGACGTAAAGTGTCGGCAGTCGCGGTCCGAAATGTCCTGACGCGGAATGCAAGGCGGGGTTGGCCAGCGCCGCACAACCGACCACACCGCACACAGCACCTAAGTCGATCCCACCCGCCAAGGCTCGACTTTGCATCATCCAAGATCCCATTCTCTCCCACGTACTTTGCTCAAGCCAAGAGGAGGCTCTAAAAAGAGGAGGAGCGCGGCGGCAGGTGTTCAGACTGGACTGTACGGTATTAGGGGGGGGATTGAATTCATTCATCATTCGAGTAGCGAGAGAGGAAGAGAGATAGAGCTCTAGGTCAGGTTTCGCGGACGACATGGGAGACAGCGTAAGGCTCAGCAGCAGCAGGCGAATGGTGAAGGTTTCGCACCAATTCATCTGCCCCATTACGCAAGAGATCATGCGGGAGCCGGTCATCGCGGAAGATGGACACACGTACGAGAAGGCCGCGATCGAGAACTGGCTCGAGAAGAGCCCCACCAGCCCCATGACGCGCCAGCAGATCTCCCACGCGAAGCTCATCCCCAACCTCGCGCTCAAGCAGCTCATCGACCAGTGGAAGGACGAGCAGCGCAAGAGCAAGGGCAAGGCAAAGGTGGCCGACGAGGCTCAGCCGCTCGCCAAGGCCGGGTATGCTCTTCTCCTTCTCTCTCTCTCTCAGACGTCGAGCGGATGCCCTTCAAAGCTTTGCTGCGCCTCCCCCGCCACAGTCGACGGTGAGGCTAGCTTGCTGACGTGGCGCCAACAGGTCGTACAGCCAGAACGTGGCCGACGCTGAGGAAGACGAGAACGAGAACTGGCGTTTGGTGGACGAGGAGGAGCTGCAGGCGGCGCTTGAGCGAAGCGTGGTCGATCCCGGACTCGCCATCGCTCGGAGACAGCAGCAAGCCGCCAAGGCCAAGGAGCACGCGCCGAGAGCCGCCGCGGCTAACAGCGACGATGGCGGAGAGTCGGAGGACTCCATGGGCACCGGCGGATGGCTCGCCTTTGCTGGCGCCGTGGCGGTGGTGGCTGGCGGCGTCGCTTGGGCTGCCTCGTCTGCCGCTTCGTCGTCCTCTTCTTCGTCGTCCGGCGAAGTCAAGCGGAAGGTGCACGTCGATGAAGAGAACACCTGCATCGTCTCTTGAGCTACAGAGAGCTACAGAGCTCATCTCCGTGCGCTAGGGGAAGAGCCCAGAGCCTTCCACCACCATCTCCGCGCCACCTTCTTCCCTCGCTCGCCCGCCCGCCCGCCAGCTACAGGCCTTAGGCGCTTGACCTGGTCACGCGTGTACATTCCACTCTTGACCTTGTAGATAACCAACTTAACCATCACGCCTACGTTTCTCCCATCAGGCTCGTGCGCGCTGAGTATGTGCATGTGTGTGTGCATTTGACGGCGGGCTAGCCGCCTTGTGTGCGTGTGCGCGCGGCTCAGAGGATGGTGGTGCGAGATGATCGGAAGCTCGGGTGCTCGGCGTGAGCATAGTCGAGGGACATGCGTCGCTTGATCGGCTGCTGGTCGACCAGGCCCCGGATCTCCAGCGCCAGCACCACGTCCTCCTCTTCGCCGTCCTCATCGCTCTCGCTGAGGATCATCCACTGCATCCCTCGCGCCTGGTAGACCTCGCTGTTGATGCCCTCCAGGTAACTCCTGCTCGTCACCACCATCACGTCATCATGAGCCAGTCAGCCATCATCATCAAGAGCAAGAGCAAGAGGGTCATGGAGGACAACGCACCGAATGTCGTCGAGCGCTTCGCGGTTGTCCTTGCGCATGACGACGAAGCAGCAGCAGAAGCACGAGAGGAAGCAGCCGCGGTTGATCAGCCCGCTGCCCGCGGACCGCCACAGTCGGTTGACGGTGTCGATCACGCCCTCAAACTCGTGCACGCTCAAGTAGCCCCGCAGCTGCGATCTGTAGTCCTCCTCGAACTGCGGCGTCCTCCACAGTCCAGCCGACTTCACCTCCCAGTAGAGTCTCATCTTCTTGGTGCGTCATGTTGGTGGTGATGGAGAGCGTCGTGTGAGCGACCCAAAGAACGAAAGCGACGCCTTGGGGGGGGTGATTGCGAAGAACAAAAGCGACAGAGTACTCATGAGGAAGAAGGTGAAGGGGAAGGTACCTTGTGGTGGCTGTGGGAAGGAATCAAAAAAGGTGGTGTTTGCTTGTTGTGGTTGGGAGCTTGCTGGCTGTTGTTGGGATTGTTGTTGTTTGCTGTTGTGGCTGCAACACTAGGCGGGGTGAGGCAAGAGAAGGTGCTCGTTGCTTACGGATACTGATGGTCTTGTCTCGGCTGGAGATGAAGGCGTGGACGATGGCTACCGCCGTCTCAAATTTCGGTCGTTTCCGCCCTCAGCCTCACCCACAACCCCTCCACTCCGCAGTCCGCAGAAGTCCACACGTTGCAATCGCCCCTCTCTCAATGTCCTTCTCCAGTGTTGCAGTGGAATCCTCATTAAACCCCATCCTAACCTCCATCAGCTGTAAACCACAGTGTGTAGAGTGTGGCATCACCAGCCACACCAAGCTTAAGCACAAACCAAGAGGGCAGCGAAGAAGAAACTCTGCTGTTGGCGGAGAGTTTCATATCCTGCTCGGCTGATTGGCCCAACGAACCGTGACCGTGTATGGCGGCTTCTTCTGTCGCCTTCCCCCGCTTGGCGCTGAGTGGGCAGTTGGAGCGACGGAACAAAAACTCGGCCCCGTCTTGCATACAACACACAACAAGAGCAACAAGAACCAGAACCAGGGACAACTCCTCTTCGTAGTCGTCGTGACCATGTCGCCAGCTGCTCGCCTTCTCGCCGTCGTGCTCCTCGCCGCAGTGATGAGCTGCGCCCTCGCCTCCAACATTCAGGTCATAAACAAGTGCGGCTTCAACGCGGACGTCATCTACACGGCCAACATCAACGAGCGCCCGCTGCCCTCGCAGAACATGGGCACCCTCCGCCCTGGGTACGTGCACGTCCCCCCGCACCCCCGGAGACGAAGCGGGCGTTGGGCCGTCGTTTAAATTTTAATGGCGTCGTCCCATTCGCTGCTGACACAAGCACATGTACTGACACTCACACCAACACTGCCACAATCGCCACATCTGTAGTGGCTCGCTGCAGTTCAACCCGGGCCGCAACGTCTTCTTCAACGTCAAGAACGGCTACGGCGGCAAGACCTGGGCCGAGTTCTCGATCGACCCGAACAACTGGCCCGGCCATGACTCCTACGATCTCAGCGTCATCCCCGGCTACGACATCGCCATGCAGATCATCGCCCCCTTTGGCGGGTAACGCTCTCTCTCTCTCTCTCTTGCTCGCTCGCTCGCTCGCTCCACAGCTTGATGGCTCATCCTCTGCCCTCTGTGCGTGCGTGCTGCACGACTGACAGGTTCTCGCCCATCTGCACGTACTCGGGCTGCCCGGACGCCTTCCACTACTGGAACGACTACTCCAAGACCCACGTCGTCAACACCGGCGGCACCTTCACCATCGTGTTCTGCGCTTGAATCAAGACGATGTAATCGTGGAATCCTTAGTACATCATGACATTGAGTGTATGACCGATCCATACACGCGCACGCACAATGATCTGATCCTGCATGTCCTGCACGCACAACTCGCGTCCCCCGCCCTCCTCTCTTGCAATAGCAGCGAGCGGAGCGGTACCGTCACGGCCGCACCACGCATCAAGCGGGACCGGGTTTGGCCTTGGCGGCGGCGCTCTGGCTCTTGGCGCGGCATTCGGCCTTGTGCTCGGGGTAGTGCTTCTTCTGACACTCGGCCGAGCAGTACCTGCGCGCACACGCCCACCACGTCGTTAGCGTGGTGCGTCACTGCCACAAGACCTGCAAGTCGATCACCGTACGTGGCCTTGCAGCGGCTGCACAGAAGCAGCCGGAAGAACCGGCGCTTGCAGCCGACGCAAGTGTTGATGTCGTCCTCGACGTTGACGCGCTTGATGGTAGGCGTGCCGCCTCCGCCGAGTGAGTTCGGAGAGAGACTGATGCGAAGGTGGTTGTCGCTCTCGGGCATCGAGCGCATGAGCTTCTTGGCGTAGGCGGCCTTCTGGACGATGTTGGATGTGTTGAGGTTGAGCGGCTTCAGGAGCTTGTCCATCCGGCGCGCCTCGCTATAGAGCTCGCGCAGGGCGCCCACGAGATCGCCGCCGCTGCACCGCAGCCGCGCGTAGATCAGGTTGTAGAGGATGAGCGCCTTGGTCTCGACTTCGTCCTCCTCCAGGTGCTCGAGCGCCTTCTCGTAGGAGTTGACCTCGTCAAAGGCCGATGCGGGGGTAGCAGCGAGGCCGGCACTAAAGGCCCGCCAGTAGTGACCGCGGCTGCCGTCGGGCGCCAGCTCGAGCATCTTGGTCACGGTCTCGTGCAGCATCGCTTTGAGGTGCAGCGGATTGCCTTGCTGGCGGCCCAGCAGGCCGGTGCACGTCGCAGCGACGGCATCTAGCACCCACAGGCGCAGGCTGTCGTCCAGCAGGCCGCGGGCAAAGTGCCACGGGCGGCGCTGATACAGGTCGCGCTCCGGAGGAGTCTGCTGATTGTCGGTCGCGTCCAGGTCGGGCTCATAGAGCCACGGGTCGTACGCGGCCGGAAGACCTTCGGCCGGCATCACCTCGTGAGCTCTCGCACGGAGCTTATCGAGCTCGCCCAGAAGGGTCGTCCAGCGCGCCGGCGTGGCCACGCGCTCCTGGCGTTCTATCTCGCTGCCGGAACCCAGTCCCAGTCCGGTCATCCGATTCCTGATGATGGCGAGCTGTATCCGCCGCCAGGTCAGCTGCTACAAGACACGCACGCACGCACGCACACACGCGGACGTGCTGCCGCCAAGGTTGTCACTGGATCTCGCTCGTACCAGGACGTCGAGACTTGTGCCGGCGTAGCGGCGCTGGGCCTTGCTCAAGCCGTTGTCCTCGCTCTCGACCGCGGCGATTGCGGACATGTAGAGCAGCGGTAGCTTGCTCAGCAGGCTCTCGTAGCGAACGGCGGTGACGCCCAGCAGCATGCTCTGCGTGAGGCACCGCAGGGCCGCGATTTCTGTTCACACACACAAACACGCCAAGTTAGATACTCAATGCTGTGCGTGTGGCCTGGTGGCTGCTGCCGCCATGCGACACGCCAGTTGGTGGTGTCAGTGGTGGCAGTGGTGGTGGGCTATAGCCCTTGTTACCTTGATCAGGCTCCTCGGCCAGGCGCAGGCCCTTCCGGGCGAGGGCCGTGGCGCGGTAGAGCCGCCGGGCGACGGGCCCGTGGAGCTCGAACGCCTTCTCGTGGCCCAGCTTGCTCACCAGCTCCACGATGCGCTTGTTCGGGTCTCGGTCTCCGTCGAGCACGCCATCGCCCGTGTGTTTCTTCTTGTCCTTCTTCATCGCTCGAGCACTCTGTTCTTCGCTGCGGAAGGTTTTCTTCATACTCCTCAAGTTTCTTCTACATATTTCTTTTCCAAAAGAAAATTAGGGAAATCAAAAGGAAAATCACGCCCAACGGTTTTTTCATCTCGTCGTTCATCTCATTTTGCGACCAAAGAGAATGTGGGAAGTGAGCGTGCCGTCGTGGGATGAGCCTAGCGGCGTCGGGGGTGGAGACAGCGGCAAGAAGGGACGACGGAAGAGCGCCACGAGTACCACGGCGGTGACGGCGGTGACGACGGGAGATGTATTCAAGGTGGTGACGGCCTCGCTTCAGGGCGAGGCTGTGGCCCAGGTCCAGCGCGCCATCGAGGAGGCCCCGTCGCGCAGGAAGAGGCGGAAGCAGAGCCAGATGGAGCTCGAAGCGCCCAGCCCCGCGCCCCAGCAAGGTACCCACACCCGAGATTTAATCTCAACCAATCTCATCTTCAGAAAATCACCAGATTTCGAGATTTAATCGCTCTCAGGCAAACTAGACCGCGAGAGCGACGATGAAAGGGCGTAGTGGTCGCTCATCACAAGACGTTGCTGTGTTTTGCGTGTGCACATGCAGGAAACAAGAGTCCAGCTCGCGCGCCCAAGTCCACCGACGCCGCGCTCACGGCCAGCGGCGGCGACGCAACGGCAGCGACGACCACGCCCAAGAAGCGGAAGAGGGGATCGCGTGGAGGCGCGAAGAAGGCACAGACTACGCCTGCGACCGCGGCCACGGCCGCGCCCGCCAGCGAAGGCGCGGGCAGTGAGACCGCCGGAGACGGGAACGGCGCGACGCCGACGACGCCGACCAAGCGACCGCGAGGACTGCGCGGCGGCGCGGCCAACAGGGCGAAGCGGGCCAAGGCCGAGGCCAAGGCGGCGGCCGCCGGTGGCCAGGTGAAGGCCGCCAACGGCAGCAGCGTGCAGGCTGAAGCCGCAGGCGAGAGCGGCAAGGCGTCGGCGAAGCCGCCCAAGAAGAAGGCCAAGAAGGACGACAAGCCGCCAGCCAAGCAGCAGCAAGGTGATGAGGTCGCCAAGGCCAAGTCGCCAGCCAAGCAGCAGCCGCAGCAGCAGAAGGGCAAGGAGAAGACGGCCACGCCACAGGCCAAGTCGCCCAAGAAGGAGACGCCGGCCAAGGACAAGGCCACGCCACAGGCCAAGTCGCCCAAGACGCCACCGGCCAAGCCGGCCAAGAAGGAGACACCGACCAAGGGCAAGGCCGCCGCTGCCACCACGCCGACCAAGGAAGCCAAGTCACAGGCCAACGCCGCTGCCACCACGCCGCAGGCCAAGGGCAAGGCCAAGACTGCTGCGTCGCCCAAGCAGGACGCTGCCGCCGCCGCCGCCACGCCACAGGCCAAGTCGCCCAAGAAGGCCAAGGCCAAGGCCGCCACGCCGGTCAAGCAGGACACTGCCGCCGCCGCCACGCCACAGGCCAAGTCACCCAAGAAGGGCAAGGCCAAGGCCGCCGCCAAGTCGCCCGACGCATCCGCTAATGCTGACGCCAAGGCCGCGACGCCGGCCAAGTCGCCCAACAAGAAGAAGCAGGGCAAGGCCGCCGCCGCCGCCGCGACGCCTGTGGCGACGGCCGTCAGCACGCCGACGGCAGATCTAGATAAGCTCCTGATGGAGCACCTGGGCAAGACTGTTGCTGGTGGCACAGCGCACGCGCCGACGAGCGCGGCGGCGGCCGCCGAGCCCAAGAAGGCCACCAAGGGGAACGAGGTGCTGAAGCGGATGCTGGCCGAGGCCGAACAGAGGGACAAGCAGCTGCTCGGCGAGGGCGAAGGCGAAGGCGCGCCCGCACAGACGGACCAGAAGGGCGCCAAGCGCAAGGCGGCACCCAAGCGCAAGGGCGACACGCCCAACAAGAAGAAGCGAGGGGACAACAGCATGGATGTCGAGGACGAGGACGACAACAATGAGGCGGAGGAGGAGACGACGACGACGAGATCTCCTGGCAAGAAGGGGTCGGCGGCCCCGCTGTCCAAGCTTCAGCAGAAGCTGCAGGCCCGTCTGACCGGCTCGCGCTTCCGCTGGATCAACGAACAGCTCTACACCACCACCGGTAACTGCCCCTTGACACGACCAACGCACACGCACACGCACACGCACACGCACACGCACACGCACACGCACACACGACCTGATCGCTCACGTTGTGTTATCTATCAGGCTCGGAGGCTCTGCGACTCGTCAAGAAGGACCCGGGCGTGTTTGAGGAGGTACGAAGCCACGGACGCACAGCGACAGTGCGCAATGCGTGATCATCATTCAGTGTCACACGCTGCCGTGCCGTGTCCGCTCACGTGAGTCGTGCGTCTCGCTCTCTGTTCTGTCGGACGCCGTGCAGTACCACAAGGGCTTCGCGCGTCAGGTGGAGCTGTGGCCCGAGAACCCTGTGGACATCTTCATCGCGCAGCTCAAGGCGATGCCCAAGACGCTCAAGGTGGCGGACATGGGCTGCGGCGACGCCAAGATCGCGCAGAGCGTGGAGCAGAAAGTGCACTCGTTCGACCTGGCCTCGCCCAACAAGTGGGTCACGGCCTGCGACGTCTCCAAGGTGCCCCTGGGCCCGCAGAGCGTCGACGTCGTCATCTTCTGTCTCGCGCTCATGGGCACCAACCTCGTCGACTTCATCAACGAGGCCCATCGCATCCTCAAGCCCAAGTACGTGATCAGCTCCATGCCCCCACGCACGCGCCACGAGATGCCCATCGAGCGAGGATCGTGCTGACTGTCACTGCGTGCGTGTGCGTTTTCCTGTACCGCAGGGGAAGCCTCAAGATCGCTGAGGTCAAGTCGCGCTTCGACAGCACCGACAAGTTCGTGAGCGCCCTCTACGTGCTCGGCTTCGACCTCGTGTCGCAGGACGACCACAACAAGATGTTCATCCTGTTCGAGTTCAAGAAGAGCGACCGCCCGACGGCCAAGAAGGCCAACCTGACCCTGAAGCCCTGCATCTACAAGAAGAGATAAACGTGTGACCACCATGGCGCTACCCTTCTCCCCCACGCACACGTCTGAGCTTCCAGTTGGGTTTAGTTAACGTGATCGTAACGATGGTGGCTCCGTTACAGGCCCCAGCTGCGTGCAGCGCTCTGCTTGAGCAGATCAAGCAGCCTGTCTTCGTCGTCGATCTCGCTGTTGTCGCCGACCAGCGCTTCCACCTCGTCATCGTCCTCCATTCTGTCCTCCAGCTGCTGCTGCTTCTGCTTTCCCTTGGCCTTTGTCTTGGCTGGTTGCTTTGGCTTTGACTGCTGCTGCTGCGACGACGACGCAGCTGCGGTCTTTGGCTTGGCCTCGGGGGTCGACTTGGTGGGCCGCTGCGTGGGGTCGTTCTTGCCCATGTGCGGCTTGAGTACCTCCTGGAGCTTCTCCAGAGCCTCCTCGTACTGTCCCATGTACTTGTTCAGCTCCGTTTCATAGTCGATGTTCACCTGGTTGATCTGTTGTTGCAGCGTTCACGCGCACACGACGACGCACGTTCATTCAGTGAGTCATCAGAGCGAGCTGGTGTCTTCGAGCGAGTGGAGTGTGATGGAGGGCAACCTTGGTAGAGTGCTCGGCCTTCTTGAGCATGGACCTGAAGTGATGCGCCTCGGCCTTCAGCAGGAGGGTGTACGTCTTACCCTGTCGGCCTGCTCGCGCGGTTCGGCCCACTCTGTGGATGGGTGAATGGACGAAGGGACGGTCAGCCCATGTGTGTGGCGTGTGCGTGCGTAACAACGAGCTTAGGGCGTTACCGATGAACGTAGGTCTTGATGAAGGGCGGCACGTCGTAGTTGATGACGTTCTCCACGTCTTCAATGTCCAATCCTCGCGACATGGCATCTGACGCAATCACACTGCGACAGCACGATCAGACCCATCGCTCTCCAGGCGTCGTGCGTGGCGCGGTGGTGTGCGCGCGCGTGTGCATTGGTACGCACATCTTGATGTCGCCCTTGGTAAACTTCTCGATGATCTGCGTGCGCTTGCGCTGTGGGAGGGTGGACGAATACTCGGCGACGCCCGTCTGGCCCATCAGCGTCAGCAGCAGGTACAGCCTGGTGAGCAAGCGCGCGTGACACAGCGCACGAAGCTTTAGCGTCTGCACACCACGGCTGGCCAATACAACGCAACCCAAGCCAAGCCAAGCCAAGTTGCCACTGCCGAGCAATGGGGGAGCGAGAGCGAGGCCTCACCTGTGCGTCGACTCGACGGATGAGGTGAAGCAGAGCGTGCGCTTGAAGTCGAACGTCTCCAGGAGATGGAGCAGGACCAGCGGCTTGTAGGCCAAGCTGCAGATGACCATGTACTCCTGAAAACGAGCCACACAATCGGACGCGTGAGCTCGTTGCGCGATCACGCACAGCGATCCCGCAAGGCGGAGGGGAAGGGGGCGGGGTGTGACCTGCAGCTTCTCTGGCATCTTGTAGAGGCCAGTGGAGGTGGCCGAGAAGAAGTGCGGGTTGTTGAGCCGGAGCGCAGCGATCTTCTTGGGGTTGTTGGTGAGGGTGGCCGAGAAGAGCAACTTGTGCAGCTATACGCCACCACCACCACACACACACGCACATACATCAACGTCAACGTCAGCGCCACTCTCTGACTGATGTAGTTAAGCGCGCATTCGTTATCTCTCTCTCTCTCTCTCTCTCTGGAGGCGAGACGTACAGGTTCGGGTTCCTCCGGGATGACCGAATGGAAGGAGGTGGACGGCAGGTGGACGGATCGCACGCTCGTGAGCTGTCGCATGGTCCGCGCCTCGATCCGGAGATGCGCCTCCTGGTCCGTCTCGTCAACGTGCCCGTACACCCGCCCTGCGCCACAACCAACCAACAACACGCAGAGAGTCAGGGCGCGTGTCGATCGAAACACAACACACACCACAGCCAGACACGACCGAGTCTCACCTTGCGTGCTGGAGTGGGTCGCTTGGAGGACCTTGTTGAGCCAGTCCTGGAACGACTGGTCCAACAGACGATCAGCCTCGTCGATCACGAGGAAGCGCAGGTGCTGCAGCGTGAATCCTCGCGTCTGGTTCAAGAGATCCATCAATCGGCCGGGCGTGCAGATGAGAATGTCGACCAGCTCCTTGAGCGCGGGCGCTGTGCGGTCCGTGGCAGCCTCGGCGTCGTTGGTCGACGCGCCGGGCAGGTCCGCCACGTCTGATCCCTCTTCGCCCGATGTGGACCTTTGCACCAGCTTCTCCTGATCCTTGCGGAACGAGCTTTGGCCCACCACGATCTCCACCTAGTGACACGCACGCAACACACATGATACACGCGGAAACCGACACGCGAGACGGTCAAGGCGCGTGCGAGGTGAAGGCGCAGGATTGTGCGTGCGTGCGCGTGCGTACATTGAGATCGGTGCCTTCACAGAGGAGATCAAAGACGGACTTGACCTGAAGCGCCAAGTCTCGATTGGGCAGGATCACCAACGCGCGCAGTCGGACCACCACGCGGTTGAGCAGGGTCTGTCGTGCCGGGTCGTGCAGTGTCGCGTCGCGGTGAGCAAGCAATCAACCACACCAGCACACTGCTCATCACACGTGGGCATGCGTACATTGACGATGGGCACGGCGTATGAGAGTGTCTTACCAGAGCCCGTGGGCGCGCACACGCAGATATCGCCTCCGATCGACACGCCATCCTCCTCGCGAACGGCCACGCCTCGTCTGCCACACGCAATCCACAACAGCAGCACACACATGCGCACGAGCGTGATCGAGGCATGAGAAGGAGGCGCGTGAGCACGGTTAGTGTGTGTGCGTGAAAGAGTGTGTATGTGTGCGTGAAAGGCGTTCGCACCCTCCGCAGGCGACGCTGCGCAGGATGACGGGAATGACTTGGGCCTGGATCGGGAAGAACTGCGTGATGCCAAACTGCTGCTCCAGGTTTCTGAGACGATCAACCAGACACACACCACGATCCATTCAGCCATCATCAGCCACGCGACTCATGACTTGGCACACGCGCACACGCCGCACGCACGCAGCGCACGACAAGACGCGGAGAGATATACCGGACGATGGTGGGCTGAAGGCCCTTGACGTGGGCGACCTCGATCGTGTTGGTCACCGCGCTGCCGGTGCCGGCCGCCTGCTCGCCGCTGCTGCGCGACGACAGATCCAGTTTCTTCTCATGCTTGCGCAGCTCGTGCACCCTCTTGCCCTCGCCATCCCCCGCCGCCACCGCCGCTGCCGCCACCACCACCACAGTGTCCTTCTTCTTCTCCTTCTCCTTGCTGTCTTTCTTGACCTTCTTCTTGTCGTCGTCCTTCTTCTCCTTCTTCTTCTCCTTCTTCTCCTTTTTGTCCTTCTTGTCCTTCTTGTCTTTCTTCTTCTTGTCCTTCTTCTTGTCGGACTTGTTGGTGGACTTGGTGGTCGTCTTCTTGCCGCCGGCCCCGCCGGCGTCATCTTCATCGCTCGCGGCGGCTTCGAAATTAATCGAGATTTTGCCCTTTCTCGTGAATTTGGCGATGGCTGCCGCTGCCGGCGGCGGCGATGGCTCAGCGGCTGCAGCGGAAGAGGAGGACGAGGGGGTGGCGACACTGGTGCCCGATGCACCGGAAGCGGACGCGGCATCCGAGCTCAGCTTGGGTTTCTTGTTGGCTGCAGCGGCGTCGGAATGCGACGCCGTGGCATCGTTATCCGCTCCGCCGATGCCCTTGGACGATCGTCGCCTCTTGCGCGAGCCAGCCGCTCCCTTGGCCTCGTTCGCCTCCATCTCCCTCGGTTGGTGATTTGGATATTTGGTTTTTTTTTTTTGTCATACACGTTTTGAAATCTTTTTCAAAACAACAAATTCAATGCGTGCAAGATATCTTGCTATGAGATATTTTCTCTTTTCTAATAAGCCCGCCTCATGGTGTAGTTGGCAGCATATAGGTTTCTGGTACCTGGGACCCCAGTTCAAATCTGGGTGGGGCGATATCTTTTTGGCTTCTCTCCAAGAATACCATTTTACACCAACACCCACCTGCATGTGCCCATGTTGTCTTCTCATCGAGAAGCTTGCGACCCGAGAGTCCTTGTTGCGGCGATGCAAGCTGCCTGTAAATTTTGCACGAGCGCTGTTCCGCCTATCCCCGATCGCGGATGGCATTCAAGGAACGCTCTCCTTTGCGCCCAGAGAAGTCGGCCGAAGACGCGACCCCGCAGAGAGTTTTTTTGTGTTTCAAACTGGGGCGCCCGAAGACGCAAAAGAGAACAAGTCACACCAGCGCCATCCACGCACACACGCCCAGCAACATTTCGTAATCCGAAATCTGACGTAGTGCAATCGAGAGAGAGGTAGAGAAGGAATTGATAGGATCCCAGAGGAGAGAGAAGGAACGACCTACCACAGAGAAGAAGAAGAACAAGAGAGAAGCAAGATGGCCGAGCGATACAATTATCTCTTCAAATTCATCATCATTGGTGATGCTGCCACGGGCAAATCGTGCCTCCTGCACCGCTTCATCGACAACAAATGTAATTCCCTCCTCCTTCTACTGCACGTGCACATCTTCTCTTCCTCGGTTTCGACTCC
>CDFA01026184.1:0-24880 GCA_000826305.1 Acanthamoeba healyi | reverse complement strand
CCCCCCCCAGCGCACTCATCATTTTTCGTGTGGCATTTGTCGCGCAACAAAAAAACGCAGTCATGCGAGACTCGACCCACACGATCGGCGTGGAGTTTGGCTCCAAGATCATCAACATCCAGGGCAACAACATCAAGCTCCAGATCTGGGACACGGCCGGCCAAGGTGCCGCCCCCCTCCAAGATCCCCTCGCTCGGGGGCATTTCGGCCTTTAATTCGTGTAGGGACCTAACGCGTGATCTCCTCTCTCCCTTTCTGCGCAGAACGATTCCGGTGCGCCGCCACCGCCTCGAGGCTGTCGTGTGTCGTGTGCACGGCGCGGCCGCAAAGCCGCACATAGTCCTGGACTGGTTTGATCTCACACCTTCTTCCCCCTAACAGTTCGGTCACAAGGAGCTACTACCGCGGTGCCGCCGGCGCTCTCCTCGTCTACGACATCACGAGGTCTGCTTCATCCTCCTCGCCCTCGTGTCTCACAATTGCGCCGCGCATGCGAGCCTTCGTGTGCACGAGAGAGAGAGAGGAGGCTGACTTGCTTCTCTTCTCGTGTGTGCCTGCAGTCGTGACTCGTACAACCACCTGAGCACCTGGCTGGAGGACGCCAGAACGCTGGCCAGCGCTGGGATCGTCATCATTCTCGTGGGCAACAAGAAGGACTTGGAGGACGAGAGGGAGGTCTCGTTCATGGAGGCATCTCGATTCGCCCAGGAGAACAGTACGTCGTGACCGACTCAACCTACCGCACGTGCTGTCATGCTGCATGCTCACCCGCTCACCCGCTCACGTGTGCGTGCATTCGCTCTCCTCTGTGTAGACTTGATGTTCTTGGAGACGTCGGCCCTCACCGGCGACAGTGTGGAGGAGGTATTTTTGAAGTGCGCCCGGTCTATCTTCTCCAAAGTCGAGGTACCTATTCTCCATCCTACCTTCCCTCCCACCGTGGCCAAACGCGCCTCTTCTTGGTCGTTCGTGTCCGTGTCGCCCTTTACATGCGCATCTATCGTGCACACTCGCGATGTCAATTGATGCTTGAGAACTAACGTTTCCGGGGTTCGCGTGCAGGCCAAGGCGGTGGATCCAAAGGACTCAGGATCCGGCATTGTAGAGAACAACGTGGCGAGACCAGGCGTTACCGCTCCCGGTGGCTCGGACGGTTGCTCGTGCTAGAGGACGGCCTGGCGGGCCTGTGAAGAGGAAGCGCGCGAGGAGGAAGGACAAAACGACGACGGCAACAATAAGGAGAAGAGAAAGAGGAGGAGCAGAGGAGTCATGTCCGTGTGGAGAGAAAAGACGTTAGCAACTACATCAAGCCACCACCGGCACGAATGCGAGAAGAGAGAAGAGAGTGTGACCTGTTGCCTTCCTGGGGAGGGATTGGCAAGCAGTCGAAAGACCAAAAGGAGTTCATTTTCCTCCTCTCCATACACATCACTTTCACAATCCAACCCTCCCTTCCTCTTCCTCTTCGTTCTCGTCTACATCGCCTCTGGCAGACCACACTCACGCCAACAGAGCACTATGGCCAAGCTGTGAGGCAAAAATCCGGGAGAAAACCGGGAATTTAGAGGCAAGCCTGGCTTTTTGTTGGGACGGAAATACAAAGGCGTCCTTTCTCTCTTCTCTCCCCGCTTCCAGCTGCATCCCTCCCTGCCCCAGCTGAGGCTTGTACGATCCCCCATTCCCATTCTCTGGTGAATCTGTGGACTTTTGCTTTGATTCTTTCAACCCTCATGGTCCGGGTGGGTGTCCGTTGATCTTCTCTTCTCTACTCCTCTTGATTTCCTTGGCCCAATTCCCGTTGGCATTGGTGAGATGTTGTGTGCGAGATGGAGTGAGTCGCTGACCCCATTTCGTTTGTTGTGTGTTGGCATCTGGCAGCATTAGGCATCATGTACACGGCTCGCAGAAAGATCCAGAAGGAAAAGAACGCCGAACCCACCGAGTTCGAGCTGCAGGTTGCCCAGGCCCTGTTCGACCTCGAGGTCAACGCCACCGAGCTCAAGGCCGACCTCAAGGAGCTGTTCATCAGCGGCGCCAGGCAGGTCGACCTCGGTGGTGGCAAGACCGCCATCCTCGTCTTCGTGCCCTTCCGCCTGCTCAAGGGCTTCCACAAGGTCCAGGGCCGTCTCGTCCGCGAGCTCGAGAAGAAGTTCAGCGGCCAGCACGTCGTCGTGATCGCCAACCGTCGCATCCTCCCCGTCATCGGCAAGAAGAACAGGACGAAGAGGCAGAAGAGGCCCATGAGCCGCACCCTCACCGCTGTACATGATGCCATCCTTGAGGACCTCGTCTACCCCACCGAGATCACCGGCAAGCGCATCCGCGTCAGGCTCGATGGCTCCAGGCTCTACAAGGTGTACCTCGACAAGAAGGACCAGAACAACGTTGAGTACAAGCTCGAGACCTTCTCCAGGCTCTACAAGAAGCTCACCGGCAAGGAGGTCGCTTTCCTGTTCCCCTAAAGCACTCCAACCCCCTCACAAAAAACACAATAAATGCTCCTTCTCTGATCGAGGCATTGACTTCGCCCCCGTGACCTTCATCGATTCGCATTTCAATTTATTTCATTTCGTACATCTCCCGCAAAACTAATTTGCCATGTGCTTATCGCAAAGATGGGGCGATGCGAACGTGACGCGCCGAAGCGCCGATAGAGGGCCGCGGAAGCTGCACTGCACGACCGCTTTAGCCCCGATAACTGAACGCTCTCCGCACTTCATTTTCCCTTACCCGCGCCCCAAACCAAAGCTTTGCTGTGTCAGCTCGTCGCTAGTGCTGGTCCCCTACATGAAGATGCAGCGCTCCTCGTTCTCGTCGAAGCTGGCCGTGTTGTGCCTTGTCTTTGTCTTTGTGCTGGCGGCCGAAAGTGCGGACTACAGCGGCATCGCGCGCCTCCACCCCGACTACACGCTCTCGTGGACCATCACCACGCAGGGCACGGCCACGGGCGCGCCCGTCATCTCGCTCACCATGCAGGTCAACTGCGTCTGCTGGATCGGCCTCGGGTGGCACCCTCAGAACGCCTCGGCCAGCGGCATGTCGCAGGCCGACTTTGTCGTCGCCACCTTCAACGGGCGCAACGTGTCGGTGACCGACCGATACTCCACGCCGTCCAACGGCGGCTACGGCGCGCCCGTGCTCGACACCGACATTGGCGGCGCCAACAACATCCTCGCCTGGTCCGCCTTCCAGGTACGACGGCCATCACCACTCCAGTCCTTGATGCCCACACTCACGCTCTCCTGCTCTAACGTGAACAACAGACGAGCTATCCGCTGCCGTTCTCGTCGGTGACGCTCGTGCGCGAGGTCAAGACGGGCGACATGGTGGCCGACCATCCGATCCTGCCCGGTCCCACGAACGTCATCTGGGCGCACGGCAACCTGGGCAGCAGCGACGCCAACCAGCTCCAGTACCACGGCTTTGGCAACCGCGGCCAGGCCACCATCGACTTCTACACCAACGCCTAACCGCGCTCGTGTTCGTGTGCTCCCCTTTCCTCCTCCACGGTGAGATCTTTTATCAAACAACAGGCAGCACTTATGCCATCAACATGTACTCCTGGCGCCATAGAGAGGTAGGACGCCAGCAGCACCTGAGGTTGATGCAAAGTCCACAATAAAAAAGAATTGGAGGAGAAGGGTATCGATCCCTTTACCTCTCGCATGCTAAGCGAGCGCTCTACCATCTGAGCTACACCCCCGCGCTTGCATGCTAGGTGGATGGAAAAGTGGTAGCTACACACCTGCTGATGATCTTGGCAATTTGGCTGTTTATGCTGGGGCTTGAGTTTGGCTTTACATCCACTTAAATCAAATGGCAACCTATTCCACACTGGGTAGTCATCAACTCAGTCTTGGTTGCCCAACACCAAAACACTTGCGCCCACGCGAAAAGTACCGTGCTGGTGGTGCACTAAACTGACGATTAATAAGTTGTCAACTAAAGCATCCGTGGTCCAGTGGCAAGATTTCCGCCTGCCACGCGGGAGACCCGGGTTCAATTCCCGGCGGATGCAAATCTTTTTGGCGTCCAACAGAAATAATTTTAGGATGTCATTATATTTTATTATTGAACAATCGGATCACAGCAGCTCAAGCCGTCCTAGCTCAGTCGGTAGAGCGCAAGACTCTTAATCTTGTGGTCGTGGGTTCGAGCCCCACGGTCGGCTATCTTTTTGAAGTAGTTCCCAACCGCGGCCACCGTCTCTCCTTTTGTTGCAAGGTTAGGGCAAAATCTTGCTCACGTTTTTGATGGTGCTTGTTTAGTTGATGCACTGTCTTGATGCCCTTGTGTGTGCTCAGTCTGCAAGATACAGCAACAATCACCAAGATGAAGAGACGAACAGACCGACTCGACCAAGTTCAGTGTCTGTAATGGGTGGAATCGAAACGCACAAGGTTGTCCCATTCTGATGGATACGGCCATACTGCGCAGAAAGCACCGCTTCCCATCCGAACAGCGAAGTTAAGCTGCGCCAGGCGGTGTTAGTACTGGGGTGGGCGACCACCCGGGAATCCACCGTGCCCCGTATCCTTTTTGCTCATCTCCTTTGCCTTCCCCTTGCTCCTCTCTGTGTCCACTCCTCACGTCGTCTCCCTTTTGATCTCTTGCTGTCCTGCTGCATGGTCGAGGTCATCCAAGGGTAGTTATTTTCGATGGAAGTAAAGCGCGCTGAAGATCCGATTCCGTCGCTCGTCCTTGTCCTCCACCTTGAGCGCCATCCCTCCTCTCTCGTTATCGCTGCTCTCCTCCTCTTCCTCCTCCTCTTCACTTCCACCATAGTCGTCCACCTTGGCCTTCTTCTTTCTCCTCCTTTCCTTCTCTTCGTTTGCACTTCGATTAACCTCTTCCGCCTCCCGCTTCGTCTGTTGACGGACATTCACCGTTCGCGCGGCGCCATCGGGTGTTGGTTCCTTGGTGGCGCAGTGTATCCATGCGTCGAGCGCGCCGAGCTTGACGTAGTGTCTCTCCTTGATCGCCCAGCGGTGGCTGCCGTCGGTCGACGCGCTCGCGGCGTGGAGTGCCGCATCAAGAGAGTCTGACTGCGACGTCAGCATCACCGCCCTGCACCGCCAAACAATGCCGATCGTGACAACATGAGCGCACACAGTGTACGAGACAGAAGAGCTGCAGCAGGGCAGAGGTACCGGCCTCGTGAACGGAGAACGCGAAGCGCCTCCACAGCGAACGCGCAGTAGAGGCGAACAAGGTCGGCAGCGCCGCCCACCTGGAACTTGCGTCCAAATGGCAGATCGCACAGCACGACATCGACCGCTTCGTTCCTGAGCGGCAAGGCTTCAATTGCGCACCAAGTCAGCACCCCACACTCCCACGCAAACGCTCGCCACACGCGCACGCACGCACACATGCATGCGCATGCACACACGTGTGCCTACCTTGAACACGAGAGCGAAGCAAAGCGATCCGTGAATGCGTCTGGGATTGCTGGAGATTGTCCAGGGACACGCCGAGCTGCTCTTCGCTCACGTCCATGCCCAGGTAGCAAGCGTTGGGCCACTCTTGCGCGGCTTCAATCAGCAGCGTGCCCGCTCCGCACATGGGATCGCACACGACCTCGCCCTCGCCGATCTCAGCGAGCCTAGCACGCAGAAGAGGGCACATCAGAACTTACTTGAGCGTCATCCGCTGTACGCTGAGGCTGGCGGGGATGCGCTGGTCGTTAGATAACCTTGCCATGGCCCATGCGACCGGCGGACGAAGGCCGAACGAAGCCATGTAAGCGCGCTTGGATATGGGCACTCGGCCCACGGGCAGAGCGATGACCAGCTGCTCGTCGTTGAGGTGTATCTACATTACACACATTCACAGCAGCAGCACGATGAGGCGCACGCTCGCGCCAGACACTCACGAACCAGAGCGGACGGGCGGCGTACCATGACCTCCGTGTTATAGTTCTTGAGGTCGATGCGCCATCCGAGCTTGTTCTTGATCTGTGCGCCAAAGAGTCGCGCGACCTCCTGCAGAAGGTTGGAGAGCGAGGCGGTGAGACATCTTACCGAGGTCAGTGTACATTGCAGCATTCAACAGCACCTGCGCAGTGTGCAGCCTAGACCACGAGCCACGAACTTTGGCTGACACTCGGAACGAAACGGGCGCGTCGCCCTCGACTCCTTCTGCCCTGCATCCACGCCCCGTGCGCGTGCGTGAGCCACAGCTAGACCTCACACCGAGCGCGTGCGAGCGAGCGAGATCAGCGTGTGTGTACCGTCGCAAGGCTCGCACAGCTTGCTCCCACAGGTGCGCGTAGTTCACAGCCCATCCCACCATCACAAAGAGTCCTCCGTGCTCGTAGATCCTGAAGGGATTGGAGCCGGTTGTGCTGCCTCCTGTCTTGCCGTCGTCGCCGGCGGTGCCTGATGGGCTGGTGGTCTCGAAGTGTGCCAGCACCTGCACGAACAGCCGCTCGGCCGTCTTGAGTCCGCGCAGCCGCTCCATCATCTCGGCCGCCTCGTCCGCTGCTGCCGACAGTGGCTGTGTGGACGCCGCAGGAGCAGGCGGTGACGTTGATGGCGTGCTCGCTGGTGCAGGGAGGAGGAAGTGCAGTTTGCCGTCCGTGGGGCGAACGGAGAGGGGCTGCAGCTTGTCGGCCACCTCCATCGCCGCGAACCGCTCCATCCCGCGCCCGCACGTCACCGCCCACCACTGTGGCTCCCCCCTCGCCTCCATCTCCATAGCCCAAGCAAGGTATCAAAAAATCATTTTAACTATTTTCTCTTTCAAATAAAAAGGAAATCGATGGATTTGCAAAGAAATGAGTTGAGAAAATCGTGTTTAATTTTAATTTCATATTTTAAAACATTATCAACATGCGAAGGGTGAGGGCGCTGGTGGTGTCGCGCATCGCCGGCCTCGAACGCGACCTCCGGCTCGAGTGCGCGTCCTTCCTCGACGCTGCATCGTCGGGGCAGCCGCGGCCATCAGAGCCCGCTGGGTTCGAGTTGGAGCTGGTGACCTACGCCCCGCCCAGTGCAGCCTCGCAGGCCGACGACGAAGCGGAGGCGCGCAAGCTCGTGGCGCTGCTTCGCGAGAGCGAAGTCGTCGTGGCCGACCCGGCCCTGGTGGCGCCGCACCTCCGCCACCTCGTCGCGCCCGCTGCCAGCGGCGGCAACCTGCGCTGGATGCAATCGACGTGGGCTGGCGTGGACAGCCTCTTCAGGGCGCTCGGCCACGACGATCAAGCTACAGGCCACAAGCCAGTACCTCACGCACGCACGCACGCACGCACGCACGCACGCACGCACTCTCACTCACCGCACAGGCGACTGATAGGACACGCACGTGTGTGGCTGCGCCAGGTGCCATCGTTCGGCCTGACGCGGCTGGGCGGAGTGTTTGGCAAGCCGATGAGCGAGTACGTGTTTGCGTTCGTGCTGTCGCGCGAGCGCAAGCTGCCGCAGCTGCGCGAACTGCAGGCGCGCAAGGAGTGGCACGACGCGCATGCCGGCTACGACTACCGGCCCCTCTCCTCGCTCACACTCGGTGCCTGCTCCCGATTCATCCACCGACTCTCTCCTTGCTCACTGACTCACCGTGCGCGCGTGGATGTGTGCGCGTGCGTGCGTGTGGCAGGCGTCATGGGCCTGGGCGACATCGGAGGCGAGTTGGCGCGGGTGAGCAAGGCGTTTGGTATGCGGGTGGTGGGGCTGGTGAGCAGCCGGGAGCGCTACGAGCACATGCTCCGAGCCGGCGCCGTCGACGAACTCTTTGAAACACACCGCAGCGGACAGCAAGGCCGCGGCGTACGCATTCCACGTCTGATCTCACTCATCCGATCGACACTCGCTCATGGACGTCTCTTCTCATGCAGGACATCGACGCCTTTCTATCGCGTTGCGACTACTTCGTGAACGCGTTGCCGTCCACGCCGCAGACCAAGGGCTTGCTCGGCTCGCGCGAGTTCGCTGCGTGCAAGCCCGGCGCCGTGTTCATCAACATCGGACGCGGCGACATCCTCAACGAGGATGCCAACGACGACCAGGGAGTAGACGCCGTTGGGCGCGAGAAGAGGCAAGAGGGCGACGTCGTCCTGGAGGCGCTCGAGAGAGGCCACATCGCCGGCGCCGTGCTCGACGTCTTCAAGTCGGAGCCGCTCGCGCCGTCGTCGCGCCTGTGGACCGCCCACCCGGAGGAGCTCATCGTGACGCCGCACGTGGCCGCCATCTCCCTGAGCCGCGACGTGGCGCAGCTCTTCCGGCAGAACCTTGTCCGCTACGTCGAGGGCCGCGACCTCCTCTTCCCCGTCGACTGGCACAAGGGCTACTGATACCACCACCACCACCACAACAAGCGGACGTACCTGATCATCCTCTCCTCCTATCCACGCCGAGCTGGGTTGATGGATTGACACAGTTCATTGAGAGTACAGCGAATCTTAGTTCACGGCTGATCTCCATCGTCATCGTCGCTTGTGCTGCTGCTGCGGTGCGTACTGCTGGCGCTGTCGTCATCATCGTCATCGTCGCTTCCCAAGACGAGGCTCTGCTTGGAGTCGAGGATGGAGGCGTAGAAGCTGTCGCCGCCCTGTATGGTGGAGCCCAGCGTGGAGACCCGCTGCCTCGTCTCGGGCGGCGCCAGCCCGGCCGCATTCCTCTGTGATCCCGTGCGGGCGGGCTCCCACTGGCGCGCTGGCGGTATCGCTCCCTTGCTCTTGCTCGCCTCCTCCTCCTTCTCTTCCTTCTCTTCCTCTGCCTTCTTCTTCTTTATCACTGCCTTCTCCTTCTGGCTCATCTCCTTCTCCTTCTCCTTCTGCTGCTTGTCCATGCTCTTCTGTAGGCTCTTCTCCTTCTTCTTCAGCGCGCTGTCGCTTCGCTTGAGCGATCGCTCGCTCAGCTTCTTCACCAGATTCTGGAACGTGCCCTTGGACCCGCGCAGCTTCCTCTTGCCGTCGCCCTCGCCATCGGCCTCTGCCTCGGCCTCGGCGTCGTCGCTCTGGCCGTCCTTCGTCGCCGTCGCTGACGTCGGGATCGCCGTCGCCGACTCGCCTTCGTACAGGGTGTTGTTCTGCAGCTCGAACGTGTAGACCGACTGATCGCCGCCGTCGCCGTCGCCGCCGTCGTCGCCCTCTGATGACGACGACAACGGCAACCCCGGCGAGGCGTAGGTGTTGTCGGCGTCGTTGATGACGGTGGCCGAGCCCTTGATAGGTTCCTCCTCCTCCTCCGTCTCCTTCTTGCTCAGCTGCAGCTGTCGCTGCTTCCTCTTTCTCACCAGACCGAGCGACTTGTCCTCGTCGTCGTCCTCATCGTCGTCTTCGCTGTCGAGGGACCCGTCGCTGTCCGAATCCTTGGGGAAGAAGACGTCGTCCGGGACGAACATGGCGCTGTCCATGATGCTGGTCTCTACGTACTGGCTCGGCTCGGCGTAGATCGACGGATCGTACTCAGCCTCTCCCTCGGGATCGTCGTCGTCATCATCACTGCCGCCGCCGGCCTTCTTCTTTTGCTTCCGCTTGAGGGCCATCTGCTTCAGCTTGGCGTCGTTGAGGCTGTCGTACACGATAGGCTTGCCGCTGGCGGAGGACTCGCCGCCCTCGCCGCCCTTCTTGGCGCCCAGCGCCTTGCGCGAGAGCTGGCCGGACTGCTTCTTGCTCAGCAGCGGCTGGGTCTCGCCCTCTCCCTCCGTGCCAAACGCCGATTGCAGTTCGTGGAGGACCTCCGCCGTGACGCCCGCCACCGTATGGAAGTCGTCGTTGCGCTGCACGAGAGCGAGCAAGAGAGAGAGAGAGAGAAGTCAGTTCCTCTGATCCCAAGGCGAGAGGAGAGCGGAACGGCATCCTACCTCGCTGATGAGCTGCTTCATGAAGGACTTGACCTCGTTCTTGATCCGCAGGCCCTGCCACTCCTCGTACGTCATACCTTCACCCATATCTGTGTGCACGCAGAGACGAGGCAGCGATCAGCCTGAAGCAGGGCGACAGCGAGCAAGGGAGGAGGTGGTGGCGATCGTGGAGGACGCCTTACCCTCGGGCTCGTCGTCCGAGTCTGCGCCAAAGCCGTCGGCGTCGGGGTCCTGGTACTGCTTCAGCGTCTTGTAGTAGTCCGAGAGCGTGCTCGCTATCTTGTCGAACGTGGGCCTAATCGGACACAGAGCCACGATCACGATCAGGGCCAGGGTCACTCAACCGTGGGCGCGGGCATATAGCCATACCGCTGAGCTGGGTTCTGGCGCCAGCACATCTTCATGAGGCGCTGGAAGACGGGATCGCAGTCCTTGGGGATCTTGAGCCGCGTGTTGCTGGTCACAGCCGTCACGATCTGCACCGCTTCCATGCCCGCCCATGGTCGCTTCCGCTCCACCATCTCCCTGTCGTTGTTAATGAAGACGACGGTGGTGGTGTGGTCAGCGAAGAGAACGGTGAGCGCCACACAGGGCATGTTGTGGTACGCATACCACAGGAGCACGCCAAACGAGAAGGCGTCCGTTGCTTCCGAGTACTCGCGAGATCTCAACGCCTCTGGCGCCATCCACTGAGCGGTGGTGGTGATGGAGGAATGCAACGACATTCACGCGTGAGTCACTGTGAGTTCACTGAGGTTGGCCAGAGAGAGGGAGAGAGGTTATGTGTCCCCGTACGGAGATGGGTCCAAAGTTCTGCTTGGTGGTGGCCACCTGGCCCTCGGCCTCCTGCGCGCGTGCCAACCCAAAGTCGGACACGTACACCTCTGCAGCCACCGAGAAGGAGTGGTGAGTGGTATGACCCTCCTCACCGCTGGTTGTGCTCTCGTACCGTAGTTCCGGCCGACCAGGATGTTGCGCGCCGCGATGTCTCTGTGCACGATGTGCTCCTGCTCGCGTGTGAGGCAGATACATCGTCGTGAGTGAGATCGAGCGTGTGAGCGAGCGAGAGAGCGTGCGCGAGTGTGTCACAGACCTTGTGGAGATGGAGAACGCCCGCCGCGGCGTCGCGGGCCATGCGCACGAGCGTGATGAGAGGCAGCTTCTTCTTCTTCTTCACCAGCAGATCAAAGAGCGACCCGCGCGAGCAGAACTCGGTCACCAACGCGAAGTTGGCTCCCTCGGCCCCTGCGTCACGACTCCTCATCAGTGCCCCGCCCCGCCGAGCGCAAGAGCTGCCTTGCTATTGAGGTGGAGGTGAGTGAACCTTGTGTGATGGCGCCTACAAACTTGACGATGTTGGGATGATTCGACAGACGCTCCATCATCTGCGCTTCCATGCGCAGCTCGTTGAGCACCCTCTCGTCGGCCTGATCCAAACGAAGCGCTTCGAACAGCTTCACCGCCACCATGGCTCCTCTGCTCACATGCGTTAGCAGCCAAGCTACACACACACACACATACACACATCATGCTCGTGTAAGTGTTATCGTACCGGTACTCGCCTCGGTAGACCTTGCCAAAGGCGCCTTCGCCCAGCAGCCGGCCGAGCTTGAGATCCTGGAAGTCGATCTCGCGGTAGGTGAACTTGGAGATGATGCCGAGCTCGATCTCCTCCGCGCCGATGTCTTGCCCGGCGTAGTACTTTCGCCTCTTGCGGTAGACGTTCCACAGCGTGGCGCCGATCATAAGCAGTATCACGAACGACACCAACGCCGAACCTGCCCTCAATCGATCGATCAACGTGCACGCGATGAGTTAGCGAGCCAGTACCGGCGTCACACGAACGGACGCGCATGCGCGTAAGTGTCGAGAGGAGGAAGAGAGGGACGAGGAGGATGAGGTACCGAGGATGACGGGGGCGACGATGACCGCAACTGATCCGGTGTCGGAGGTGATGGCGGGCTGAGACGAGGGCGACGGCGAAGGTATGTACGGACACGGCGCCCAGAGGAAATCGGTGGGCGAGCTGACGCCGTCGATGAAGAAGTCCCAGTCATCCGCCAGCGTCAGCGTTTCCGGGTCATCTGGCGTACGCTCGAACCGAGTGCGCAGCATCTGCTCAGCCGACACACGAGCGTTGAGCGTGAACAGCTGCAGCAAGCAAACAACAATCCAGAGGAGAGTGTGCAGCGTCGTACAGCATTCGTGGTATCAGAGCCTCCGCCCGGAGGCGCGTTGGGAATGAAGGTATAGAAGTATCTGTTGTGGTAGTACAGGAAGAAGGGCTCGTAGAGGAGTCCCCCCTCGTACGCGGTGGGCGTCCAGCATCCGGTGCTGGTCAACGCGTTGGCGCTCGCTTCGATCACCAGACAATTAAAGTTCGTCACCTCGCCCGTGCTGGTGTTGGTCCAGTCGAACTCTGGAGCGGTCAGATAGATCGTCCCCGACTCACCCGTGCCCGCGATGCCTGTGCACGTCGAACAGAGCACGCAGATCAGTAGGCGCCATCGGCAGCGCATTGACAGAGAGAGGACGTCGCTGCCAACCTGTGAACCGTGCGTTCGGGCCGGAGCTGTAGGGAAGGAGATAGCTCGGAGTTCCCCAGTAGCCGTCGAGCCAGGTGTCCACACTGACGTCCACAGGGAAGTAGTACACCCACAGGCCCAAGTTCGAGGCGGCGTACAGCGTTTGGCTGTCTGATTGATCACAACAGTGTACACACGCCCGTGATCAGTCTACTCTTGCGCGCTCGCGCGCAGGAACGCCAATCCGCGTTACTATAACACGCGCGCGCGTGTAGGGACGGCGTGTACACTGATTGATCCAAAGGTATTTGAACTCCTCCTCGTCAAGGACCATGCTCGGCCATATCCAACAGCTGGCCTCGGAATCGTTGCTGGCCTTGAAGCAGATCTCGTTGTGGTAGGCAAAGTACACCCCGCCATCGGCTTGATTCACAACCAACGACCTGTTGACACCCAGCGTTAGCCAGCGGGAGGAACACACACGCACATACACACGCACACACGCACACACACATACACATACACACACACACACACACACACAAAGGAGAGAGAGCTAGTACTGGATCTCAAACACTTCGACTTCCTTGGTCGAGAACGAGCACGTGCAGTACTTATCGCTGCTTGACAAGTTGCGCCCGATCTCGAACCTGCACTCACACACGTCAGAGGGATCAGTGTGGCCACACAGCACAGAGCGTATGATGAGATGAGCGTGTGCGTGGATCGTAGCAAGCGTACTGATCGATACTGGAAAACGTGGAGACGTAGAGGAGGTCGGAGCCGTAGTCCACGCCGAGGGCAAGCGGCGCGGTAAGGCGCTCGGTCGTGCGACGGCCGGACGAGTCGTACACGTGCAGCTTGCCTCCTGTCACGGCTCCGCGCTTCACCCCGGTTGTGTAGCCCGTGACATAGAGGCACTGCGGTTTGGTGGAGGCCTCGGCCCGTCGGTGCAGCCTCACCGACGCATCAGCGCCTGCTGCCGCCGCCGCCGAGCTGCTGCTGCGAGCGATCTGCTCTTCCCAGAACGAGTCCTGTACAGCAATGCGCACGCGCGCCATCCACCACACACACGTCAGGACATCAAACTAACTCGACCGCGGGCGCAGAGCGAGCGAGAGAACGCACCGGCAAGAGGGGCAGCCGGGTAGAGGACCTGCGCGGTGCTTGGCGTTGGCCTGGCGCAACCGCTGGACGGGCGCCGACAGGCGGCGTCGGCGGCGGCGGCAGCGGGTGGAAGGAGCGCTCCTTGGCGTGTGTCGTGGGGAAGCAGAACAGAGACAGGAAGACGAAGATGCTGAGGGAGATGAAGAGAAGGGAGGAAGAGGAGGAAGCGCGGCGTGGAGAGGGACGAGGAGGGATGTTCATCGTCATGAGGTGAGAAGAGAGAAGGAGACCAGCTATGACCCAAATTTAAACAATAAAAATGGTTAACCCCCGCTGGGAGCATTCAAGTGGATGGAGGAGGAGGAGGATCCTTCGAAGAGTAAAACGTTGTCCTCGCCCTCAAGAGTTGTGTAAACGAGAAAGAGAGAAAAAAAATATATACAGTTGTTGTGGTCAACCTGACGAAAACCAAAATAGGAAAGGAATGTGCCTCGCTCGTTGCAATGCAATGGAATGTGCGGGCGGGTATGGGAATGTAACGATCCAAATCGGATTTCTTGAGTGCAGTGATTTCACGAAGAGAGAGGAATCTCACGTGGGCCCATGGATACCTTGTCCTGAAGTCCTGCCTCGCGCCTTTGGCGGGGTTCGCTGCACACGCCTGGCTCGGTGTGACGGTTTCAGAGCAATCGGGGAGCCAGCACCAGGCACCAGGTCTGGTCACTCGCCGAGGTTGGGCGCGAAGATCTCGCGGAAGAACTCCTCCTCGTCGGTGAGGACCAGCTCCGGCGACGAAGGCGCAAGGGCCGACGACGAGGAGGAGGACGAAGGCGGGACGGCGAGACTGTTCAGGCCGTCCGCTGGCAGGTAGGCACTGGGCACAATCGGCGGAGAAGCAGTCTGCGGCGAAGACGACGAGGAGGAGGACGACGGACCGCAGGGCGAGTCGGTAGGCTCGCGGAGCGGCGGCGAGGTTTGCACGTCATCTCGCTCGGCGTCAGTGTCTCTGGTCTTGCGTCTGCTTTTGAGGTTTCGTCGGCGCCCTCGTCCCTCCTTGACGTTGGTGGTTGCGGTGGAGCCATCGTTATCCTCCGTGCTCACGATGGTCTCGTAGATGGCGACGAGCTCCTCGAGCGATTCGATTCGTTGATCCAGGCTCTGCGTCTTGGTCCTCACCTTTTGCATGCGCTGCTCCTGCACATGACGAAACATCACAGAGCACACATAATGTGTGAGCCTCACAGGCTCGTCATCCGGTTGGCCGGCCAGAACGTGGCAGATCTGAAGCGAGACGTACGAGTGCGGACATGGCCTGTTCCTTGCGCTGCAGCTCGGCATAGAACACCGCATTTTGCGGGTCCAAGGCGCGCGCTGACGTGCCGCCGGGGCCCGTTGATGTTGATGTAGACGACGAGGAGGAGGACGAGTCGAGCAAGGCGGAAGAGGCGCTGGAGAGCGCGCCGGAGCCAAAATATAGAATATCCAACGGCTGTTGCGACAGGGTCGAGCCGACGGGCAGAGTGAGCGCAGTGGGTGGCCGACTGCGAATATTGGTGGGAAGTGGGGAGGAAGAGGAGGAAGAGGAAGAGGAAGCAGGACGCGGCACGGGCGGAGACGTAGGCGGTGATGTCGAGCCGTGGGGTGTGTGAGACGAGGAAGGAGGAGAAGTAGAACCGGAACCCGGAGCAGCTGGGGAATAGGGAGGGCAGGCGGTCACCGGCGAGGACTGTGGAGGAGCCGGTCCGCTAGCCATGTATGATGTACGGTGGGCAGCGCCAGCAGGTGACGACACCGGGCTCGGGAACGAACCGGACGCGGGCCGGTCGGTGGAGGAAGGCGGCGTAAGCGACTGCACGGCAGTTGCAGGCGGCTTACGATCAAGGAGATATGTGTAACGCTCGCGCAGCTTCCGTATGCCGGGCATCTTTTCCTCGTTGATCTTCATCGCGTCAAACAGCTCGCTCACCAGGTCGCCCTACAAGTGAAGCAAGCAGTGTCAGTCGCCCATCTGGCCAGCGCAAGATCCACTGACGCGGGGCTACGTACGTCGTCCTTCTCGGCGAGGATGGAGAGGATCTTTTGGTCGGCGAGGATCGCCGGTGGTCCGAGAAACTCAAAGGACACATCTTGCTTCCTCTTCTGAGAGAGCTTGATGTAGTCTTCGATGCACTTGAACGCCTGGTTGTGTGTGAGAGAGATCAGTCATCATCCTTTCAGCAAGGCTCGCGCTAGGGGCAAGAGAGAGTTTGTGGAATACCTGACGCTGAAGACCGAGTATCCAGAAGCACTGGGCTCGACTGGCAATCGCGCACATGCGGAGGCAGAGATACATGAATGGTGGCCACTCTGTCGCGATCGTCTCCAGCCGCACTTCGAGATTGATCAAGGTTCGCACGAGTTGAATGATGTCGTTATCCTGCGCACATGTCCCACCAACGTGCCCAGAGGTGAGTGAGCCTGCTGTGTCGTCACCGACTCGGTGCAAATCTCGCTTACCATGTGGTGAGAGCCTGCAGGTGCACAACCGCTCGCACAGCCCCGATTCTTCAAGTCGAGAGCTATGATGACGTGGAAGAGCACAATCGCTGTGTCGGCGATTCCCTGTAGCACGGGCAGGCCGTAGGGCATGACCTCGCGCGTTTGGCCATCAACAAAATAGGTGTAGTAGGGGAGCTTCTTCACAGAGCAGAAGGCCTCGTCCAGCATCTGCAGGTCCTCCTGCGTGGTGTACTGCAGTATCGATTTCATGAACATGCATCGATGGTAGGCGTCACTGCACCACGGAAAAAAGACGTGTGAGATAGAGATACAGACCGCCATGCCAACTGGCACCAAACAGCAAACTAACAAACGACAGCACTTGCCTGTTGATTGCAGGGATCCGCCGGCATATCCGCATTGCCGTACTGATGATCTGGTGTATCTCGCGATCTTCCATTTCGCCTTCGGTGTGTGCGTAGATAGCGATTGATACCAGCGCCTGTGTGTTTGGAGGATAGACAACGGAGTCAGAATCCGAGAGATAAAGCCGTGATGCTCGCGCCCCATAGGGGTGGCGTACCTCGGCGAATGTGTAGTCATCGCTATCAGAACCGACGTAGGCAGCAGCCTGACGCGCCTTCTCGAACAATTCCTTTGCCGTCTTCTTATCGCCAGCCTGCGCCGCGCCTGTGACGCACCACCGAGAATGAGCACTACGGCTTTGCCAAGGCACCAAGCGCGCACGCGAGAGTGTGACACTGATTTAGCGTACCCTGTGCCAGGACTGTCAGCACGCTGACTCCGAGGACGGCGTCGGCTTTGTTGGTCCACCCATCGAAGCCGCGCTCGAGGCTCAATCGTACGTTGTCGCTGACCATGGCGCTCGGGTGGATGGTCGCGTAGACCCATACCTTCTTGCGGTAGGTGTCGAGGAAGTGGAACCCCATCGCCGCCAGCCGTAGGTGCGCATCCTCTGTCCATATCCGTCGTGCCTTGTTCTGCCCCGATCCGGCCTTTACCAGCGTCTTCTTCGATGGTGGCCAGAGCGCTGACGTGGTGTAGGGCTGCGTCCCGGAATCGCAACCTTCTCTCTCCTCCTCTTCATCGAGGGCCACCATCTGGCGCAGACGCGACGCGGTGGCCGCGGTGGGCGTGATGAGCTGTCGGCGAACTCGTTCGTCGTACAGCGCAGAGTCCGTGCACACCGAGAGTTGACCGCCAAAGTCAACACCACTGCCCCACGCGTGTGTGCTGTTGCTACCACCCGAGGCCAGCGTCCACCCATCTCGCACTTCGGCATCTGTCCGTGGCCACACTCACCGCACCGTGAGGACGCGTCTCACTGTCCAGAACGCATCGGTACAAGCAAACAAGCAACACGGCGAGTTTTGATCTTATTTAATTCAGAATTAAAAAAAGAATAAAACGACAGCCAATCGTAAAATTTTGAATAATAAAACCACCAACTACGAATCGTCATGCAACAACAGCACAAAAATGTGTGGTGACCACACCTCTCCCACCCCTCCCACCACCACACCACAACACCACCACGACCACAACTTGTCCGTACCTGCTAGGGTCTGGTCGTTGCTGGGCCAGCGGTGTCGCTTGCGCGCAGCGTGCGGAACGGCGCTGCCGTACTCCGCCCAGGCCTGCCGGGCGGGATGATGTTGTGCCTGTGGTGGTTGATACTGAGGATGATACGGCACCCCGGGGTGCGGACCGAGCAGGACCGGCGATGACGATGAGGAAGAGGTAGAAGAGGACGGCAGCGGCGCTGGCGATGGGACGGTGTTGATGAGAGCAGAGTAGTGCGCGGCTTCGTGGAGGCGGCGGTCATCCGCCGCGGGATACTGCTCCTGCAGGTGCGACGGGAGCGTGGATGGCCACGGCTGGCGCGAGAGGTAGGCCACCACCTCGTCCCACTCCCTGTCGTCCGCCATCGCCGACGTCGTGGCTGCGCTGCTGCCGCTGCTGTATTGATGTTGAAGTTGATTGTGCTGAAGTTGATGTTGATGCGACGACGCGAAGGACGTGGAGGGCGTGAAGAAGAGCCCCGAGGAGGAATGCCCCGAGGAGGCAGAGGTCGTGCCGTGGTGGCCACCAGCAAAGACCGAAGGCCCAGAGGAGGAAGAGGAGGAAGAGGAAGAAGACGGTGGTTCGCAGCTGCCGTCCACGAGGTGCAGCAGAGAGGCCAGGAGGCTGGGGCTGGGCTCGTCGGTCTTGTGGAGCGGGAGGGGACTAGTCGAGCAGTAGTAGTGCTGCTGCTCCAGCTGTGAAGGAGGAGGAGGGGCGTGATAGGAGTCGTTCGGCTGCCCTTGATGATGTTGATAATGCGTCGGCGGCGGCTGTCCAAGATGACGATTGGCGCCGCTTCCGCTGCTGCCGCCGTCAGAGGCCGCGTGGCGAGGTGCAGGTGGGGCATATCGCTGGTGCTGCTGGTGCTGGTGGTGCCCATACCAATCCTCATCGCGTTGTTGGCGGATGGGATAGGGGTCGTGCTCGTCGGCCATGACGGTCCACCCCCCTCCCGGCCTCAATCAAGTTGTTTCAGTTCACGAACGCTCGGCTAGAGACGCCCCCCTTTCAATCTTTTCTCTCTCTCGTTTTGTGTGAGCGCTGTCTGTGTATGCGGCTGCTGTCGTAATCGAATCGAATCAAATCTATCTTTGCGCGCCGCGCGTGAGTGTCTGCCTCGTCGGGCCACACGTCCTCTCCTGGCGCTGTTCTCGTCCTGCGGTTGCGCGCGTGGAAGCAAGCCGCAACGGCAACCGAAGAAGCTCTCGCGTTGGTTGCCGCGGGAAGGAAAGACAGGTTCTGTCTCTGGCTTGCTTGGGCCGATCGTATCAGAGGTCAGACCGCGATGGGCAAATAGTCCGAGGTGGAGCAAAGGCTGTGGTTGGAGAAGACGGAGGAGAAAGACTCTCTTCCCTTCCCAACCCTCATGCCGCAGCCCTCGTGCCGCAGCGCTGACGCCTCTGATGGAGGCTTCCCAGCAGCACCACGGTGGTGGCTGCGAGTCTCAGGCCTGCGCCAGACACAGGCCTTGCCGTCACTCTACCTGTGAGGCCTCCTCGTGCCTGCGCGAACGCAGTTCGTACCCAGGGAACGTAGCCTTGTATGTGAACTATGCGCATGCTAGGGAACAGCCGCGTGCCTCAAATAGTTTTGGAACATCTTCCTACCCGACGGTTGCCGAGTTAATTCATTAGGCTCATTGGGCTCCACACCGTTCGACATTTGGGCCGTGGAGCGTGCTGTCATTCGCCACGCCGTGTTGGTGGTGCATTCCACCGAGCGAGATCCTATGTCTGATCCCTCGTCAAATCGGCATGTGGAAGAGGCACCCCACACGGCTGTGGCGTCCAGACGGGTTATTGAAGCACGCAGTCCTCGTTGGCGGTACCGGCGGTGACGCCGGAGAGGAAGGAGGAGTCGAGGCTCGAGTTCGAGCCAGATCCCCTGACGTGGTGCGGATCGCTAAAGTCCCACAAGCGCACGGTGTGATCGGTGGCGCCGCTCGCGAGACGCACGTCATCGCAGTCCACGCTCAGCACCGGGCCCGTGTGGCCGCGCAGTGTGTTGACGCACCACAAGTCGTCGTCCCAGTCCCACACCTTGACCAGCCGGTCGCCGCCGCCGGTCACCAGCTTCTGCCGGTCGAAGCGCACGCAGAAGACGCCGCGCATGTGCTCCTCCAGCGCCTCCACGCATCGGCCCGTGATGCGATCCCACACGCGCACGCTCCAGTCCGGCGAGCCCGAGACGATCCGCCTCTCGTCAAACTGCAGGCTCGACACCGATCGAGCGTGCTCGCCCGCCAGGGTCTGGATGCACTGACCTTTGGTCGTTCCCACCGCGCCGCCGCCAAGGTGAGCGAGATAAGGCAACAACTACTAGCCGCTCATAACAGATCAAGATAGAGGAGCTGCGATGACGCGGTTGACAGCTGCTGCGAGAGATCACCACCGTGTACGTACCGGTGCTCAGATCGAGGACGCGAATGGATCCGGTCTCGGTCCCCACCACGAGGCAGCTGTCGTCAAATTGAAGAGCGCGGACGACAGTGCTCTTGTGTTGGAAGGCTATGCGCTCCGGCTCCTTCTTTCGCACATCGCACAGGTAAATGGCGCCATCGGCTCCGCCTGGTGCTCGCACAAGTCCCGCACGTGAGTGTCGCGCTCTTACCCTGCCGCCGCCACCACGCGCACGCGCACAGGCACACCACGTACCTGACACGATTTTGGTATCGTCCATCTGCAGACACAGCACTGTCCCTCGATGCGCAGTGTTGCTTCTCACGAGCTTCCCCTGTGTGAGATCCCATACTGCGAATGCAGGTCGGGCACTCAGTCAGCACGCGCACTCACGATCCCGCGCCGCAGTCACTCTTAGGCCTAGGGGCGCAAGCTAGCAAAGCGTACGTTTTGTGCTCTTGTCCTCGCTGCCGCTGACAAGGCTGGCTTCGTGTCGGTGGAGGCACATGACACCACCAGCGTGGCCGCGAATCGCGCCGAGAGCCTTTCCCGTGGCCATGTTCCACGCTCGAATGGTGCTGTCGATCCGAGGCAAAGAGTGAGTGTCGTTGGACACACAGCACGCACGCTGCACACAGCACAGCTGGTCACGCGTGCACGCAGGGCAGGTACCTGTCTGCTGAGGCGCTGAACACTCGATCTTTCGCGCTCCACATGCGCACGGCGGTGACGGCCAGCTGGTGCCCGCGCAGCACCGTCTCTCGGCAGTTGTCTCGTCGCCATCCGCGCGCCCGCTCGTGTCGCAACTTGAAGTCGTCGAGCCACTTGGACGTCGAAGGAGTCGATGCCAGCAACGACGAAGATGAAGACGACGCTGATGGAGCCGACGAGGCCTCGGGAGGCGACAGCGAGGGGAAGGAGGCCGCGGTGAACGGAGAAGGGAGCGCGGTCGACGAGGGATCGAAGCGCTGGGCGTGCAGGCGGCGCCAAAAGGCGTCGGAGCGGACCCAGGCGGCCCACGCCCGGCACACGAGCGCGAGGCCGCACACGTCCCGCACGCGCAGGTGCACCAGGACCTCCATCTGCAGGGCCGGCGGCAGCTGCGGCAGGACGCTCAGCGGGTCGAAAGGAGGCAACGCCGATGACAGCGACGCCGACGAGGCCGACGGCGACGGCGACGACGCAGAGGGGTACGTCGCCTCCTGGACGTCCCTTGCTGCTCGGCCCGCGGACTTGCTGGACGTGCTGCTGTGGTGGCGGTGGTGGTGGGTCTCTGGGGAATGCTGCTGCGAGAAGAACAGATCTCTGCTCTCCTCCTCGTGCTGGTGGTGGTGACCCTTTGCCCTGTTTGTGGTGGTGCGGGCAGGATTGGGGGGGCGAGAAGACCCTCCAAAATCGTCAGAAAATCCGAGAAGATCTTCTTGGACGTCCTCCATGCAATCTTCTCCCACCTCCACGCATGGTTCCTCGCGCCTGAGCATGCTCTGAGGAGGCCTCTCGATCGAGTACGAGTATCTGATTTGATTTTAGTTCTTTTCTTTTTTCTGGCGGAAAATGCTTTCGATAATCGCTATTATGTTTGCGAAACCTTATTAAAAATAACAATTTTTTTTTGTGTTTCGGAAATCGATTGGGTTATTGCGAGTTTGCGGCCAGGCAACAAGCGACCCGCGAGGTTTTGGTGTTGCCGTCGTCGAATCCGATCCCTTGTGCGTGGCTAGAGGAAGCTTGTGTGGTGTGGATTAGAGAGAGATGGATAAGGGCAAGACCAACATCCAGCGGGATTGGGAGCAGCGGGAGTTTATCGAGGATGTCACCGTCAACATCAAGAAAGTAACCGAATTTTTGAACCGCTTCGGTATACCCTTCCCTTCCCCTTCTTCTTCATCTCTGTACTCAACCTCGTTACGTCCCTCGTTTGCCCTGCCCCTTTAATTAAGAGAAATTGTTCTCAATTTAGCCGACAACATTGGCGTGGGGGGGACCATCAAAATTCTATTTAATTCATTCATCATCGTGCGCCGTCCCGTCGCGGTTCTCTTCCTCGTCCGATTTTACATCCGTGTCGTTGTTCGCTCCAATTCTCTCCATTTCTTTGCTTTATCGACCGGGCCGAAATTCTTTTTTTTTTTTAACTTTGAAAAAGCATACATTTAAACAATTCGAAATGAAGTCGCTGCCCGGCGTGTTGTGTTCTGCATGACCTCACCTCCCAAAACGTGTGACTGTGGCGCAGACATCTCCACACGGTACAAGCTGGCGCGCATCAACGAGAAGCTGTCCAAGATCGAGAGGCAGATGGATTACCTCGAGGCGGCGCTCAAGACCGTGTCGGGCGGAGGCGACGCCGCGGCCGCCGAAGGCCAGTGAAGCCTCACCTCTCCTCTCCACTCCTGACCTCCACCAACCTTCGTTCCCGCCTTCATGAAGGTGCAAGCGAGCCGAGCCGCACAGGACAACGTCAACGCCGCCGTACGCCGTACCACCATCTACTGCCTCTCTTTGTACAATCCCTACACAAACCAATACACCTCCATCACCTCCTCCTCCTCCATCGTCATCACCTCCTCATCCTCTCCATCATCGTCGTCACCAACACGTTGGTGGAGAAGAAGGAGGAAGATGATGGTGGCGGTAGTGGTGGAGGAGAAGATGATGACAAACTCGAGTTCGGTTCGGTTCGGTTCGGTTCGGTTGCTGCTCAGTAGAAGTCGTAGAGGAATCGGTCGACGAGGTAGGCGAGGAAGATGAGCACGAGGACGTCACCGACGATGCGCTTGCCAAACTGGACGACCTTGTGCTTGACCTCGCGGATGAGCACCTCGCGTGGGTCGAACAGCATGCGCTGGCACGTCGGACATCGGAAGAAGCCGTTGCTCGTGTACGACCCGTAGCACGCCTGGTGCATCGAATGCCCGCACGGCAGCACCGACAGCGGCTCTCTGTTATGTGTATGCCGTGTGTGTGTGTGTGCGGTGTGCGTGTGACGAAGAAGGTTTAGGTGAGCTCAAGTGCGCTGTGGTGCGTGGCGTGGCGTGGCGTGGGAAGCGTACCGAGAGGTGAAGAGGTGTTCCCAGCAGATGGGGCAGTTGGTGTTGAGCACGTCTTCGACGCATCGATGGTTGTTCTGTAACGAGATGGCCAAGCACGCCTTGCACTTGTTGCAGTGAAAGAAATCGACGCCCAGCCCTGGCACCACCACCGCCATCACGCGAGCATTAGAGGCCTGTGTGTGTGTGTGTGTGCCAGCGATGCAGGCGACGTGCTTCATCAAAGGCGCAGCCAAGTGTGGCGAGAGAGAGAGAGAGAGCGCGAACCTTTGCCTACACGACAGATTCCACAGTCGGCACAGTGGTAGATGGACTTCTGGGGATTGTCGCTCCACAGATGGCATATGTTACAATAGTACTGACCCAGTTGCCTGTCCACGCACACGGAGAAAGAGAGAACGAGAGAGCGCACAAGCTGCCGTCAGACCCCTCGGCATGAACGCATGCCTGCGCTGCAGCGCAGATCGCAAGTACTTTTTACATCCCTCAGCCGCGCACGACTTCTGTACAGGCTGCACGAGGCCGCAATGCATGCATTGCATCTCGCGGACCGCGAATCTGCCCCCACCAAACGACGCACGCACGCACGCAACCGCCATCAGTTCGTGATCAGTTCTCACCGTGGGCCAACTTTGCAGAGCAGCGGCGAGCGCTTGAAGCGCGTCAGCGCGCTTCAGGGGCGAGGAGAGCCGGCGCACCTGTCGAGCGAGTGATCGGTCTTTTCGTCGTGGCACGCGTGGCAGGTGACGAACGCGCCGTCGCAGCACGTCGCGCGCATGCTGCACCCGCGCTGGTAGTGCCGGCACCCGAGCACTCCCTCCTCTCCCTCCTGCTCCGCCGCGGTAAATATTTAATTATTTCTAATCGTTTCAAAAATAATAAAAATTAAATTAAATAAATTGACGAAATAAAATTGCATCTGATTTTGAATAAATAAAAATCGAAGGCAAAAGAAAGAGGAAATGGGAGACGTTTTGTACGGTGTATGTGACGGGCCACGGAGGTGCCTGCTGCTGGTCGGCCATGTTTGTGTGCGTGTGCGTTTTTCCACCCCAAAACGGTTGTGCTCCTTCTTCGCAGCGTCCGACTTGTGTTGTCTCGCCATTCCCGACAATATTTTCTTTCATGTTTCTCTCCTTTTCTTCCTTTCATTTCCCGCCATTCCGCCGAACACGAAAGCACGCAGAGACCTGGTGCGCAGGCGAGGACACTGACGCGGCAATGGCGTGGGATGGATGGCAGAGAAGGTTAATGTGTATGTACAATTTAGAGTGGAGATGAGACACACTACATGAGCGCGCGTGTGGCGTTGGGTAGTTTGCGCTCGTCACACCATAACGCCGCTGGAGAATGTCTCGGCGTCGTCATCGCCCACCTGCGTGTCGAGGAACGAGATGACGTCCTCCATGGTGGGTCGCTTGTCGGCCGATGCGTGCCAGCACTTGGTCATGACCTTGCGGAAGTCGGCCGGACAGTCGTTCGGCACCTGGGGCCGCTTGCCTTCGAGCACGTCCAAAGACACGCCCATGAAGTTGCGACCGGCGTAGGGCTCCTTCCGCGTGAGCACCTGCCACATGACCACGCCGAACGAGAACACGTCGGCCCGCTCGTCGTACTTCTCGCCCCGGATGATCTCTGGCGCCGTCCAGCACGGCGTGCCGCACCGCGTCATCGTCGCGTTCTCCTCCTTGATGCGCGCGAACCCAAAGTCCGCCACCTTCACGTTCCAGTTCTCGTCCACCAGCAGGTTCGACGGCTTCAGGTCTCGATGCACGATCACCGGATGCAGCGAGTGCAGGTAGTTGATGCCCAGCGCGGCTGACCGGAGCATCCTCAGCTTCTGCTTCCACGTGAGCTTGATGGTGTTGTTGGTGAGGATGTCCTTGAGCGAGCCCTGCTTCATGAACTCGGTCACGATGCACAGGTTGGGCTTCTT
>CDFA01026183.1:0-19978 GCA_000826305.1 Acanthamoeba healyi | reverse complement strand
ACACGCACACGCACACGCACACGCACACGCACACGCACACGCACACGCACACGCACACGCGCGACATCCACGCGATGATGTCCATAATTGGAGACAAGAGGTATCTCAAATTCTTTTGTTTTGCTCGACAGTCGAGCCTAGGGCGTCGTGAGTGAGGTACGACGCCCGCCTTGCCCCCCTCCGGCCGTTGCTTGCTTCTTCTTGCTCACTCACGCACTTCACAACTGGAAAACACAGGCAGATGCCAGGTGGGTGGCTGGCTCTGCTGAGCTTGGCGCTGGCCGTCGTCGCCTGCAGCTCCATACCTCCCACCGTAGTGGCAGCCGACCTCTTGTCCAACGCTCGCTTCGCACATGGTCCTTCAGCGGGTACCACCACTGTCGCACTTTATCTTCCTCCTCGAGCTGAAAGCGCACGCGCACGCGTACGCCAGGCTCCAGAGTCAGCGCAGGTGTGGGGCTGGACTCAGACAGAGGGCGAGGCGGTCACAGTGGAACTGGCCGCTCCCGGGGCTCAGGCGGTGATCTTGTCTGCCCTGGCCAGCTCGGCCAAGAAGTGGTCGGCGTCCCTTCCACCCACGCCCGCCGGCGGGCCCTACATCATCACCATCTCGAGCGCTGCCTCAGGTACCTAGCTTTGCCGCTCGCTCCACAGATCTGCATCCGCACACGTGCGCGCGTTCGCTGACACTGCCCCCTCCGGTGCCACACGTGCCTGTGCACAAAGAGCAGGCAGCGCGTTGATCGAGGACGTGTACTTTGGTGACGTGTGGCTGTGCGTTGAACAGGACAACATGGAAATGCCCATCAGCGACGTGTTCAACGCGTCACTGGAAGTCGATGCGATGAAGAACTATCCGTTGGTGCGGCTCTTTACCTTCAAGCGTGCCATCTCTCCTCAGGTAAGTGTCGTCCTGTCGTTCTTTAGCGAGTGTTGTGTAGCGTTGCGTTGCGTTGGAGGCCACTGACGCTCTCGGCCAGCCGATGTCCGAGTTCAAGGAACAGAAGTGGCAGTCGACCGGCAATGGACTCAGCTCGTTCTCGGGTCTGTGTTGGCTGTACGGCCGTGTGCTCTACGACAAACACCAAGTGCCGGTGGGGCTGATCGCTGGCGCATGGCGGCGGGGGTCGCTACAGGTACTTCCGATCCTATTTGTCCGATCACCACGCGCCCACACCTGACTCTGAACTTGATCCTCGTGCTAGCATTGGAGCACACCGGAAGCCGTAGATGCCTGCCTACCGCGTTGTACATCTTGTCCTCCTCCCCAAAACGGCACAGCTGCGCTTCGACTGTAACGTGTCACTGTCTCGTGCCAGATTCACGATCGACGTCGTTCTTCTGGAACTCGATGCTGGCTCCGCTCTTGGACATGACGCTCTCAGGTACGTCCCATTCATTCACATGTGCAATAGGCAAAAGGCCGTTGGCCAGCGCGGCAGCGGACTGATCATGGCGTGCCATCGCTCAGGCGTCGTCTGGTACCAAGGGGAGGCGAACGGGTTCGTCAACACGGATACGATCGCACAGAGCACCGATGAGAGCGATGACAACTAACGCACCGCGCACGTTCCAGAGGAGAGCCTGACTATTACAAGTGTGGCTTCCCCGCTTGGATCTCTGATTGGCGGGCCAGGTCGGCTCCGCACACCCGAGGCCAAGCCATCCTCTACGTTCATCACGCTCCACACACATATGGTACGAACCTGCACAACGCTGAAGGTTTCCATCGCCGGGCCTCGTACTCACCAGCCGACCGTGTGGTATGCCGATCAAGGCACGGGTCAGGGACTCGCCAAACTGCGAGAAGTGCAGGTCGACGTTCGGGACGTGATGGACCGGGTGGGGATGGCGTCGGCCGTTGACCTGGGCGATCCCCAAAGTACATGCCATCTCCGCTCCATGCTGCGACAACAGTCCCTTCCTCCTGCTTCTTCTCTCACGCACAGCTGCCGCTTTGCCTCAGACCCTTATCTACCCCGCAACAAGCGTGAAGTGGCGCGTCGACTGGTGCTCGAGGCCGATAGACTCATCAACGGAGCCGCCGCTCCCGTGGTGCGTAGCATTCGGACTCATTCTGTGCTCCGGATCCTTCTGATCGCTTTGTTCCTCTCTTCTGTGGGCAGTACCCTCGGGCTATAGAGGCGCACGTGCTGACGCAACCACCGCGCGTCAAGGTCAGCGTTTCGTTTGCTCCTGCCACCGAACTCATCACCAGAGACGCCCTTTGTCCATTTCCTCAAGTCCGTTCTGCCAAGCTTGGTTGTGTTAATTAACACTCACCGTGCGTTCGTGCGTGCATGGTGTGCGTTGCCAGCACTGTGTGGAGTTTGAGGTTCAGGTCAGCGGGCGCTGGTACGGAGCGAGAGGTCGAGTTGCCGCGAACAACCGCTCGCGTGTCGAGATCTCGCTGCCGCCGTCGTCGAGCTTGACGCTGCAGCGCGCACATCCTCTCGACCCGAATCGGCCCTTGGTCGTCACCGGCGTGCGCTATGGCTGGGGCGACTGGCCCGTGTGCTCGCTCTTCAACGCCGATCCTGCCGGCCTGCCCGCGCTGCCGTTCCTCTTCAACTGGCCTGACAACTACGACAACACCCTCATCGCTGGCACCACCACCGACACGGAGGTGAGGAAGGAGACCCCACGTACAGCTGAGGCTGCAGCCACTTGGCCGCTCGTGGGCGCATTGCTGCTGGCGGGGCTGGCGATTGTCTGTTGGTATCGACGGAGCTTCCTTCCGGCCAAAGGGAAGACCCCCTTCTGCGGCAGCGTGCGCTCGCAAGGTCGTGCGAAAAGTCGTACACAACGTGTAATTAAACCCACCAATGGCGCGTCGTACAACCGTTTTATTGCGGACGATGAACCAATCGCAGGCATCATCGTTTTGTTTTGGCGCGGGAGTAGATAGAGTCAGTGTCGAGAGCGCACAACATACACACAACATGAAGGTACTGCTGGTGGTCCTAGCGCTGGGCCTGCTCGCCGTCTGGGCTGCCGACGCCCAGCTCGTCTCCAACGCCCTCGGCTCCCACATGGTCCTACAGAGGGTACACACCCGCTAGTGCCGCCTCTTCCCTTACCCCTCCTGCGCTAGCCCTCGCTGATGACATGACGCTCGTGTGTGGTGTGGGGGACGCGGTTCAGGCGCCTCAAGTGTCTAGGCTGTGGGGATGGACCAAGACCGCGAACGAGAGGGTGCGCGTCACCTTCAACAACCATAACTTTGACACCACGTCGGGACGCGACCGCAAGTGGATGCAGGACCTCCCGGCCACCCCGGCCAGCGGTCCTCACTCCATCCTCGTCGTCTCCTTCGACGGTTCGCCCCCCCCCCGCCAAGAAGCAATTTAGTTATCCCACAATCGCCGTGTGAGAGGCGACGATGCTGGCCTGTTGTCTCACCCTAACAATGATGGCGTGACAACGCATTACAGAGAAGGTGCTGCTTGAGGACGTGTACTTTGGCGATGTGTGGCTGTGCGGCGGACAGAGCAACATGCAGTTCACTGTCAACACCGCGTTCAACGGCACCCAGGAGATCGCGCTCGCCGACAGGTACCCTCACATTCGCCTCCTCACCGTGGGTCAGGGCACCACCTCCACCGAAGTACGTTCCCTCTCTAGGCACTGAGACTCCCAAGACGTGTCCCTAGTGATGACCTCGCATGCTGACGCCAACGCGTGTGCGTGACGCGCATGCAGCCGCTGCCCGAGCTGAAGACGCTTGAGCAGCCGTGGAGCGTAGCCAACTCGACGTCGGTTGGCGGCAAGTCGTGGCAGCACTTCTCGGCCGTGTGCTGGTTCTTTGGCAAGCAGCTCTACGACAAGTACCGCGTGCCCATCGGCCTCGTGTCGTCCAACTGGGGCGGCACCATCGTCCAGGCGTGGAGCAGCCCCGAAGCACTCTCCAAGTGCAAGGTGTCTGAGGAAGAGCAGACCACCACGACCACCACCACCACCGCGGTGACGGAGACGGCCAAGCGCGGTCCCAACGACAACTCAGTCTTGTGGAACGCCATGATTGTTCCGCTCCTCGACCTTAGCCTCAAGGGCGCGATCTGGTACCAAGGCGAGTCCAACACCGGCCACGCCGAGTACTACAGCTGTGCGTTCCCCGCGATGATCAACGACTGGCGCAGCAGGTTCTTCCACTCTGGCCGCGAGCTCGTCTTCCTCTTCGTGCAGCTCGCGCCTTGGATCGGAGGTGCGTAGCCGTGACAATTGCACACATACAATTCAATGCTACGGTCGGCGTGGTCTCACGCTTGCTCCTCCTCCTCCTCCAGGCGCCAACACTGCCATTCCCGACATCAGGCAGGCTCAGGAGAAGGCTCTGGAGCTGACCGACGTGGGCATGGCCACGGCCATCGACCTCGGCGACCCCACTTCCCCTGAGGGTACCGCTCACCGACGTGATCGGGCGCTCTTCATTCGTCCTTTCGTCGCTTGTCGTGTGATAGCTCAGCGAAGATGCTGACCAACTCTCGATGGTGTTTGCATGCACAGGCAACATTCACCCGCGTAACAAGCAGGAGGTGGGCCGCCGCTTGGCCCTCGTCGCCGACCACATCGCCTATGGCCAGAAAGTGGACTACCTCGTACGAGCCAAACGATAAAAGGAGTATCGCATGTGAATGTGAACTAACTGATCGTCTCACGTTCTCTCTCCTCTCTCTCTCTCTCTCTCTCTATCTCTTTCTCTCTAGAACCCGCGCGCCGTGAGCGCCTTTGCGGTGGATCACTCGGCCGGCCATGTGCGCATCCACTTTGACAAGAACACCGTGTCCGGCGGTCTGGTGGTGCACAACAACGAATGCCAGGTCGACGTCAAGGTTCGCTCGATCCTCTTGAACGGAAGACGGTGATTACCAGCTGACATGGTGCTGTGTGCGGATGCAGTACTGCACTGGCTACGAGCTGCAGATCAACCGCGGCTCCTGGGTGGCCGCCAAGGGTCAGGTCGTTGAGGACGGCACCATGGTGGACGTCACCGCGAGTGTTCCGCAGGGCTCCCGCCTGACGGCCGTTCGATACGCCTGGTCCGACTGGCCTGTCTGCACCCTCTACAGCAAGGACGGCCTCCCCGCTCTCCAGTTTTCCTTCCTCTTGTAACCAAGACAGCAAGGCAGACGACTTTGAGAATTTTAGCTCCGATAGTTTTTACCGCAGCACGAATCCAGGACGGAAGAAGAGCCAGCCCAGGTCCTATGACCGCACACATCGTGAGGAAAGTGAGAATTGTATTGGTGGGTCTCAATGCCATCTGACAGTGATCCCCCACCCTAACTTCAGGTTTAGAGAGGAGAAGGCGATGATTGCTGGTGGGCTCTACTGGTTGGCCTTCTTGCGAGCCTCGCCCTTGAGCCGATCGGCCTTGCCCTCGGCTTGCCACTGCTCATTGCCGAGCACGTTGCCCGCCGTCTCCTTGATGTTGCCCTTGACCTGCTCCTTGGTCCCGATCGCCCGCTGCTCGGCCTTGGCCGCCTCGAGCTCGGCATTGCCCTTCTCCTTGCGCGCGAGGCCCTCGGCCTCCATCTGGTGGTTGCCGGCGAGGGAGCCCACGTTCTCCTTGATGCCACCGACCACCTTGTCGTTGTAGGCCGAAGTCTTGGAAGGGTGCGACATTGTTGTTTTTGGTGAGTGTGAAGAGGAGGTTGGTGGTGGTGTTTGGTAGTGGTAGTGGTTGGGTAGTAGTGGTTGATGAGAAAATGAGAAGGCCAGTGCGTGAGTGCCTTTTATTGCCGTTCTCGAGAATGATCCCCAGCCACCAACCTGGCCACCAACGCATGCTCAACACTCAAGATCATCGAAAATTGTTGCTAAAAATCCTTGGTTTTTCACCACCAGGAGGCTAAGATCAAGATAATGTGTTCTAAGCTGATATTGAAAACCTCCTCGGTGATCAGGAAGCTCAATCCTTCTGTCATCTCGCCTTGTGTTCCGAAAAACACTGCGAGGAGCGCCTGCAAAGGAGCACTCCAGGCAATAGTTAGGCAGTTATTCTACACAGAGACGTAGCTTACAGTAATGGGTCCGTGGCCTAATAGAAAGGCGCTTGACTTCGGATCAAGAGATTCGGGGTTCAAGTCCCAGCGGGCTCATATCTTTTTCTGTTGTTTTCTCCAGTTTAGCTTTTTGAATGTGTCATGAGAAGAGAGGGCAACAAATGGATATGGTGATTGTGATTGGTGTCTCTTTGCCCGAATGAAGATGGCTGCGCTCGAGGCAGAGGCTGCTGTGAGTAATTATGGCTGATGGATACGGCCATACTGCGCAGAAAGCACCGCTTCCCATCCGAACAGCGAAGTTAAGCTGCGCCAGGCGGTGTTAGTACTGGGGTGGGCGACCACCCGGGAATCCACCGTGCCGTATCCTCCCTTTTGTTGCTCTCTCTGTCTCAATCTCTCAATGTCGTGCATCCCAGAAGCTGCAGGCCAGATGGTTGTGCAAGGTGCCAGAGGTGACTGGAATGATCGGATCTATTAACAAGGCTGTCTAGTGGCGAAAAGGAAGTGTGTGACTCCTGGGCCAAGCTGCGGGTCGGCTTACTTGCCCTTGCCGCCGGGAGCCACCCGCTTGTTGCGCTCTTTCTTCGCTGCGGGCGCCCGCACCTCCGCCTCGGCTTCTCCTTCATCGTCTTCCGCAGCGGCAGGCTCCTCAGCCTCCTCGTCTTCGTACAGCGGTATGAGCCTGCTCGAGCTGCGCGGCAGCTTGGGCGGCTTAAACCTCCAGCTCGATGCGTTCGTACGTCCTGTTGAATCAACGATCATCATGATCAGCATTGCACGAGAGTTGCATCGTGTGTGTTTGAGAGCGTCTTACCTGAGACCATGATCTCCTCAGGCCAGTGCGAAGAGGTGTGACCAGCTCTGAAAGCCTCCTGACGCTTGCCGATGATGTCGGGCGTGAGGCGCGAGATGGGAGTCATGCACACATACGCCACAAGTCGACGCGGAGGAAGGACGGAGCCATCCTTGGGCAGTGGGCGGGCCTGAGGGAGCAGGTGAACAAAATATAGGTTAACTGTCTGCCACGAGATAGACCGAGGCTCTAAGTGAGAGAGAGAGGGGTAGCACATACCGTGGTGGGCGGGGCGTTGCAGTGGATCACACGGCTGTCCCAGAGAACCATGTCTCCGGCCTGGGCGCACACCTTGATGGGACTCAGGCCTGCTCGCTTGATCTCGTTTTGCCACGGGGTCTCCTGTTAGCGCGAGAGAGTCAGGGCTGAACTCTTGAAGAGAAGCGCATGCTTAAGCGAGTGGGGGCCGGCCAAAGAAGCACGTACGGGACCAAACTTCTCCAGCTTGATGAAGTCGCGAGAGCTGTTGCCGAGCTGAGGGTGGTTGCGGAAGATCTCCTGGAATATGGTGTGCGAACCAGGCACGACCACCAGACCGCCGTCGGCCTCACCGGCGTCGTAGTAGTTGACGAAGCCCTGCACGCAGATCTTGTCGGGCTTGATGGCACCGTTCTGGTCCAGGTGGAACCAGCCCGTCTTTGTGAGCCACTTCTCGTTGTACTCGAAGGGCCTGAACATGCAGAAGCCGTCGAAGCTCGTGGCCAACTGATGACGTCCACCCAACACACACAACACACGGTCAACGCAATGAACAGAGGGCTTCAGCTCAAAGCGGAGAGAGAGAGAGAGAGAGAGGAGAGGGCTGATGTACATCAGGAGTCTGCCAGATGGTGCTGTAGATGGTCTGAACGGTGGGCAGGCCACGGTTGAACCAGAGGAACGCGCTCTGACCCACGCCCTCTGACACCATGATGCCCTTGCCATAGGGGTCGGGCCAGCCTATCACCAAAAACAAGTTGGTAACCGATCAGTCTCTCACTCTCTCTCCGCCGGCTCGTAGGTCACACTGTCGCGCCGGGTGGAAGGGGGAGTATACCCGTGTGCCAGGTGCTGGGATCGTCGCGCTTGATGGTCGCGTTGGGCATGGTCTCCAGGAAGTCCCACGCCAGCTTCCGTCCCTCGTCGAGCTGCGATACAAAATATTTATAAATAAAACTCAAATAAAATAAACTATTGGGGGGGGGGGTTAGCCGTACCTGGTCGGGCGCCACGACGTCCTTGAACACTGCGTAGCCGTGCTCTTCGAGGAAGGCGTAGCCCGCCGGGTCGTCCACGGCGAACCTGGGTGGTGCGTAAGGCGCAATGCGCGGGGCCTGTCCAGCTGCCGTCCCTCCTCTTCCTCTGTTCACGCCTTTTTTCATAACTTCTCAGTAGTCGGTAGTGGGGGGCTATATCTGGAGAGAAGTCTTGTGTGGGTAGTGGTAGTAGAGATGGTAGTTGTAGTGTTGCTGTTGTGTGCTCCGTGCCCAACTGGCCCGTTCTCTGGCTGCGGTTATTTTATACCCACCACGCAAAGCAGAATTTCTGGTTTTTCGTTCCCTGAATACGGCCGTCGTTGAATGTTGTCGACCGACATTGCGGACGTGGTTGGTTGCGTGCCAACCTGACAACAGAAGGCGTTGACCAGGATTGACCGGTCTCCACGACGAGTCAAACTCTGAGTTGAGTCACTCAACTCTGGTCGAATTAGGGCCGCGCCTTCAGATCTGGCCTGGGATGAGGTGATGGTGCATTGATGAAGGTGTTGGTGGTAATGGAGTTGCTTGGGTTTATATTACACCTCTCCAGCTGCACTGCTCTCCGATCATCATCCTTCTCCGGTCCCTGCACAAAAATATAGGCCACTGGCGTCCTAGTCCTAGCTCTTGGGGCTCCTTGATGACGAAGTGAGGAATGACGGAGCGGCGGTGAGCTGGCGGCTGAGCTCCTCTGCTCGGATGGCCGCCGCATAGCGCATCAGTTGCAGGCACATCACGACCGGACTCGGCACCTACGTGCAAAGTGAGCAACTGTCAGTTTGTCGCCGCAGCCGTGGCTGGCGTACGGTGGAAAGAGCAACAAGGGCACGTACCTCGCCCTCCATGATCCATTCACCGCTGCCGTACTTGCAGGCCAGGAAGTGACGCGTCCACTTCCACGCCAGCAGCGGATTGCTGGTCTGGAACTCTCGTTCTGTCGGCATCCAGAAGTACCTAGTCACAAGCATCAAGTTCACGCATCAGCACTCGCGTACAGCGATACGCACGGCACAACGAGCCGAAGATAACGTACTGGATGACCGGGTCTTCGGAGAGGTAGTCCCCTCGATACCACGAGAGCCACACGCCGTTCCAGCGACCAGTACCGAGGGACGGTCCTCCGTCGTCGTCGTCCGTGCCCTTGGCGCGCAGTGGCTGCAGCACCTCGCCGTCCCAGGTATAGGTCAACCGACGCCCGTTGAGCGGTTCTGCTCGCTCGAGCGTTCCATTGGCAAAGTAGGACCACTCCTCCTCATACGACGACTTGATCACTCCCCCTTTGTACACATTCTTCCCTGCGTGCTGCAATAACTCGCTCTGCGATGGGATGGGATTGCGTATGAGTAACAGCGAATGGATGGATGCAGGTCACGAGCGCATGGACGCGAGGAGGGATGAGCCGTACTCGGAACTGGGCATTCAAATGAGTCGAGTAGTTGGACATGCACAGTCCGTCAAGGGCCAGTACCCACGCGGCCATGATCTCCTTGCTGGTGGCCTCGATCTCTATTTCCTCATCCTCCATGGTCTGCATCGCAAGAGAGGTTAACGACACACCATCTACAAGAGTCTAACACTATCGCTGTGCGATTGAGAGAGGGAAGGAGGGATCATGTAGGTGCTCACGGTACCTGCACACAGAAACTCTGCGGTTTGATCTTGGTGGCGTTCTTATTCACATAGGCCGGAGATATGAGCTTGGTGTTGCGCAGGTCGTGCACCTTGAGAGGTTTGTCATCTTTGCACTGTCATGACGTACCGCGTTAGTGTATCGTCTCGACACAACACGCTCATCGCCTTTCAACGCTTCAATAGGGGGCCATTGCGTACCTTGGACCTGTTCTTGGGGAAGACGAGCAGGTTGGGCCGTTGAAGTACGAGCGTTCGGCTTTTCAGCCCGGCGCTGCCTATTCGGCACTTCATCGGCTCTTGCATGTACTCCGTCTGATGTCACTCGTCGCGTGAGTCGCTAAGCGCGACATGATCATCCAACGTTTGGCATATGAGTACCTGATCTGCTCCTGCGAGCTCGAAGGGACTGGGCCGAGGAGACGGTGTGGGGGCCGTGCAGTCTGGAAATTGCGCAGTCACAAGCGTGGTGTCGATCGATGATGCTGACAGAGTGGACTTGAGCGGCAGATGTATCGACGTGGTGTTGCGCACAGCCTCTCCTGTCTCATGGAACTGCATAGCGCGTTTCAGGTTCGTTATATTGCCCGCACACCAACGCCAAAGTAAACGAGCAGATGTCAGCGAACGTACACTTCGCACAGCGTAGAAGGCTCTATAGAATAGAGGCAGGCTCTTAGAGCTCAGGTTGTTGATCCGGTTCTTGATCTTGAGCAGTTTCTGGAGCAGAATGTTGACCGTCACATGGACCGAGCTCTGCGCAGACTTCTCGACCTTTGAGGAGCCCAGGTCTCTGCCCGAGGTGCTTCGCTGGGTTCGCCCCATCTTGATTCCATCGAGGATGGCGAGTGTCCCGTTGGCGTATCGCGTGATGTCAACGACTCGTAGCTCGCCCCTGTGCATCACATAGCTTTGAAGGTGAGAACATCGTGGGCGAATGAGTATGTTGCGGGGCGTGCGGACGTACGCCATGGGAGTCGGCGTGGACACGGCCACGGCCCATCGAGTGACCGTTTTCATGAGATCCTCCACACAAGCGAGGATGAACTTTCGCAAACGAGCGTTGTAGTCGATCGTCGCACCGTCCAGCTCTTCCTGCTCGCTTTCATCCTCATCGTCCGATAGCTGCTCGTCGCCATTGTCTCGCTCCTCTTCCTCTGTCTTGCTGTCCTTGTCGCCGTCCTCCTCGCTTTCCTCACGCTCCCGCGCGCTAAGGCTGGCGCTGTTCCTCACGCTCCGCCGTCGGCTGTGGTTGCTGCCGCGCTTGCGCGGGTCATCAGTGGTCGCCCCGTTCTCTCGCACCTTGAGCGACGCCCTCCGCGAAGACCGCCCGCCGTTGGGTGCTGACGACGCCGATGACTGATCGCGTGGAGTGGTGAAGCTAGCGGTCGAGTCCTCGTCATCTTCGTCCTCCACGGGAGACAAGTTCCGTGATCTGCGTCGGGGAGTGGTGTCCTCGCTGCTGGTGAGGAGGCTCGAATCGTCATCCTCGCCGGCTCCGTTAACGTCCTCTTCCTGCATCCTCCTCTCCTTGCGTGCGCTGATGTCGCTCGTCTTGGGTAGCCGGGCGCTCGTCGGTCGACTGCTGCTCTTCCGCTCGGTTGCCGGCTCGCCATCGTCGTCGCGCCGCTCGCGCTTGTCCCGCGCACTCTCCGGTCTGCTCTTGCTCACGCCTCGCCTGCCTTCCGAAGGCGCCGATCCCTCCACCGTCGTCGTCTGCTCGGCGTCTTCCTTCCTCGAGGAGCGACCAGACGTCGGCTGCGATGCGCGCTTCCTCGCTGTCCGCGTGGCAGGTGATGCTTCAGCCACCGAGGTGCCCAGTTTCCTCCGATCTGTGGTGGTGAAGGGTGCATGAGCCTGCTGCAGGAGGGGGATCAAGAAAGAAATCAACGAACCTGAGCTCTTCTCTTCAGACGAGGTGAGTTTCTTGAGGTCGCGGTTGGATTTAGTTTGCTTGCCGGACGATCCGGAGGTTTTGGGCGCGGCTGGCGTGCTTGCGGAGGAGGTGCCTACCTCCTTTTCCATGTTGCTCCGCGTTAGGATGCTCCCCGTGCTCAGCGTCTTCTTCAAATCTTGCGCCCCCTCCCTTCGATCGCGCCGATTTCCGGACGAAGATGAAGATGGAGTTGAATCGTCATCTCCCGCCCCCAGTCGCGACGTGCTCTCCCTCGCGCTGTGGCTGCCCTCTTTGAGCACTACCGTGCGCCCCTGGCTGGGGCTGTTGGTCGCGCTGCTGCTGCCTCGGCTGCCTGTTACGCCTCGCGAGGAGTCGTTCGATGTCGAGGCGCGTTTGCGCACGTCCAGCCGCGCATTCGGGATGCGGGCAGCGTCGGTCATCTGTCGCCGCCGGACGGGCTCCGTCTTGGCCATCTGGGCTGTCGAGCCCGCGTCCATGCTACGCCGACGTCCGTCATCGCTCTTCCTCGCCTCCCCTCCGGGCTTGCCCTTCTGCTGGCTCGCGAGTTGTGGTCGTCGTATCTCGATCACCAGATCATCGTCATCGCTGTCCTCCTCCTCCAACACGGGCCTCTCCTTGTTGCCCTTCTCCTTGGTGGCCTCCTTGATAGTCGGGGCTGAGGCTGAGGCTGGCTGGGCGGCTGTTCCACCTCCTCTGGTCTTGGCAAGCTGACCCTGCTGCTGAAGCGATTGTGACGTCGTGCGCCCGCTGCGCTTCGAATCGACATTGGCCATCGCCTTTGCCCCGTTGTGAGGTCCGTCTTCGTCAGCCGCCGCCACAGCTTGGCCCTTGGTCCTGGATTGCAGTTCGTGTCCATCAGAGGAGCCTGCCCGAGTGGGCCCTGACGTGGTATCTGATGAGGCGTTCGCACGCCGCTTGATCGTCTCCGAGATGGATGGCGTTGAAGCGGAGAGGGAGGAAGAGGAGAGCAAGGGGGCGGTGGTTGAAGAGGGCGATGACTTTTGCTTCATAGGAACCGATCGCCTCGATGCTGACCCACCGTTACGATCCAATCCTCCATCCTCCTCAGCCAGAGGTAGTTCCAGATCTTTCTTGAAGTTGGAGCTCTTCCTCGACCCGGCCTTGGAGGCCTTCTCTATGACATCTTGTTCCATGTTGTGGAGGCTGCAATCGACAACTCGACCAGCCGCTCTCTCCCCTCTCTCTTGCTGCTGCTGCACTTCTAACGATCGATAACGGACAACAACCCTTTCCCGTCGCCCTCGTCGTCTAAGATGGTGTGTAGTGTTGATGTTGATGTATGGAGAACTTCTTCTTCCAACCCTCTCTTCAACAGGCAGGCCATAAAACGAGTCACCTCCTTTCAATCCTCCGACGCTCGCTCCCTCTCCTCGGCTTCCAACGTTCGTGGTCAGACCCCTTTTGCGCACCCGCTCTCGCGTGATTAGGCATGAGCCGTTCGAGGCCTAACGCTCTTCCGAAAGCGAGTTGGTAGGTAACGTGTCGGCGTAAAAAACGACCAAATCGACCGTTACAATGCAGGGAAGATGATACGGTTACCATGTTCGAGAACATGGGTCAGGCGCCTTCATCACAGAGCCTTCCTCTTCTCTTTGCTCAGGGCTCTGTGAGAAACCGCCCAGAGCACGCAGAGAGTAGTGTGGCGAAAAAGACGTTTATTGTTGCTTTAGTGTATGTACTGGGGCGTCAAGAAGATGATGATGAGGCGTTGTGCGAGGCGTGTGTGTATGTACAACTGAAAAGAAGAAGAGGAAGCTGCGCCGCGGGGATGATGACAAACTATAAGACAAACAATAACAGAAGGCAAACAAGATGTGAGCGCGCGATGAGAGAGGTGGGATACTGAACACTATAGACAAGACGATCGAGCTGCGGAGAGGGGATGATGGCGATGAGGTGCATCATCACGTCGTCGTCCATACACTCGGGAGGCGATCGAAGGCTATCGCTTACGAGGGGTACGTGCAATTACGCGGCCGTAGCGGCGGTCACATTGCTGGACTCCCAGCCGAAGGTCTTGCTGAAGAAGTCGATGGCAGCGGTGTAGGCAAAGCTGAAGATGTTCATGCCTTCCATCGAGGGCAGAATGGAGAACCCGAGGCCGGGTTCCTCGTAGATGCCGATGTGGTTGACCGTCTCGCCCTCCTTCTGCTGCTGCTGCTCCTGCTTTTGTTGCGCCACAGGCGAGGGAATAGGCTTGGCTGCGTCCTTGGCGGCCAAGGGCGCGGGCACCAGCGTGTCATTCTCGCGCTTCGCCGCCAGGCCAGCCCTCCTCATCAGCCTGTTGAAGAGGCTGCGGCCCTGGTGCGATTGCTCTTCCGCCGCTGCAGCATTGCTCTGCAAGTGGGGTTAGCGATAGGGAGGATTAATCCTATCCCCCTCTTCCTTCCCTCTTTGTGTGCATAGCATCGATCGAAAGCATCTTTCATCATTCGAATTGGGAAATGATGATGGCTTAGGGGACGTACCGGGAATTTGTTTTGGGCCAGGTCGGGAAGCATGGAGACGTCGGGCTTGGACCCGAAGGAACCGCCGTCGTTGGCCAGGTAGAGGCCGAGCACGATGGGAACGATCAGCACGGCGAGGGCGATCAAGACCTTCACGAGATGCTGGCGGAGGAGATCGGCCGAATCGCGCGAGCGCAGACGCCAAAAGTGATAGGCGTGCTTGAAGTAAATGCCCGATTGCTTGAGCTGCTGCTTGGTGTAGTCGGCCGCCTCTCGTTGGTACTCGGCCTCAGTCAGATACCGCCGACGCCTGGGCATGACGGGCTCCTTGTCCTCCTCTTCCTCCTCGTACTCGACTCCTTCCCGATCCGACTGGCGACTCACCTCGTCCTCGAGGACCGGTGCGTCGGCACCCTCCTCGCCGAGCGCTTCGTCGAAGAAGTGCAGCTGGGGGTGGTGCTTCCTGCGCGTCAACGGTACCCCATGATCTCCAGCAGACGACGGCTCGGCCGCGGCGTAGGAGGAGGCGCTGGTTGAAGTAAACGACGACGAATACGTCGTCGAGCTCTTGCGCGGTCGACTCTCGGCGTAAGACGACGAGGCGTATCGATCTTGGAAGCTCAGCGGCTGCACGTGCATGGTGTCTTGCATCTCGAACAGTTCCCTTTATTGTTGTCGCGAGGGGGGCTCGAGTTAGACTGTTTCGCTCACATGCAAGCAAGTCCCCACCGCCTCCTCCATCTAGCGAACAGGGAAGGGCAACGGCAGCAACAGCAAAAACGCATCATCTTCAAAACTCAAACGGATGAACAGGGAAAAACGTTCATTCGATCGATTGGTCCTTTGTAATCGAACATAGAGACAGAAAGGCTCCAACCAACATCTCTAGGAGCACATAGAAGGAGAGAGAAAACAAAGAGAGTACCGGAAGATAGCACTAGTGTAGTGGTAGAGTTGTGGTAGAGTAATGAAGGGAAGAGAAGCACTAGAGCCAACAAGGGGCGTGTGTGTATGTGTGAGTTTTGTGGTTGTCTTGTGGGGTGGTGAGGTGAGTGGGTGGGCGGAAGAGTTGAGGAAGAAGCCTAGAAGCCGCGACAAGCACAAGTGCCTGTTGGGGGTGCGGCAGTTTCGCCTTCCACTTCGCCCTCATTGGTCCCCGATTTCGCGGGGGGAAATTTCCAGGCTCGAAATTTTGGTTGTCTCGTGCTAACTGGCCGAGTCGTCCTGACGCTCTGATTTCTGGTTGGCCAGCCGATTGGCGCGGGAAATGTCGAGAAAAGAGAGCAAGGAAGACGGCGAAAGGGTGACCGGAACAAGGTTGGGCGGCGTGGACCTGGAGCGCCAGGTGCGGGAACTGCACCAGGGATTGCACCACCATCAACGGCAGCACAGCTTTGATGGCGAATCCGTTGATTACGCCATGCGAGAGGCCTCGATAGGGAAGGATCAGGGCACGAGACGCGATGAGAGCATTCCGCAGAGGACTTCTCCGTCGCCCGTGGCCGTGGGACGAAACAAAACTGTAATAGAAGAATGTCAAAACATCACTGGTCGGAAGCCGCCAGGATGGCCCTCGCCTTGACCACGGTCTCGAACGGCTCCTCGCCGGCGGGCCACGTGATGGTGTTGTAGGCCCTGCGCGCACATGGATCCAAAAGAGGGGTTGCCGTTAGCGGAGGGCCTAAGAGAAGACCAATGTTGTGTGGTAATCAGCGTACCTCAGGCGGAGGGTGGGGTTTACGGCGCTGTCGGAAGGAAGCACATACAGGCCCGCAGCGAGCTTGTAGTACTCGCCCGCGTTGCGGTTGTCCATGAGCAGGTACTCGCCCACAATGGTAGCCACCAGATACTTCTCCATCTGATTACGGCGAGGACAATGGGCGCTTGTCAGCACGCAGAGTACATCACACACCAGAGAGAGAGAGAGAGCGAGATGCATTACCAGGAGAGGATAGAGGCTCATGTTGCCGTAGACCGAGTACTCGATGACAGCGATGGAGTCCCTGCACGGGTATCATGAAGAAAGAAAGCATCAAGCGAGAGACAGCGCGTGAGGAAGGTAGTATCCGTAGTCACTAGATTGGATCAGTTGGTACGTACACGCACACACCGGTGGCGCCGTAGCCCAAGTCATAGAGGTTGTACGTGACAGCGGTTTGGATCAGCACGTCAGAGAACACTGCAGCGAGGTGAAGGTAGTCGATCGCCTGCGTGCCTTCCATGTGCTGCGTGTTGACTATGGGTGGGACGGAGAGAGACAGAGGTGGATGTGTGAGCGAGAGAGGGCTACGAGTGACGATCGTAATTGCCATACCTGCGCCTACCCACGAGGCGTAATCATAGAGGCTGCCGGCGAAGAAGCCGATGCCATCGTCGCCCTCGTACCAGAGGATGTCGATGTTGAAGGGGGTGCCCTTGGTGTTCGGGCCCGACCTGATCTCGATCACCAGCTCATCGTGGATGGCGGTGGTGATGGCCGACTCGCCCGAGAGCGAGGTGATCTCTGTCGCTGAGTATGAGTGCGAGAACGGAACGGGACAGAACAAGATGGTCGATCATGGCATAGCCTACGTACCGGTGTCCATGAAAACGGGCGCGGGCACTTCCTTGAAGTTGCCCTGGCTGTCACGCGTGAGCAGACCAAAGAAGTCGACCGCACGGTAGGTCAGATAGCACTTGATCGAATGGCCGTCGGCAGCAAGAGCAGTGAGCAGTTCCTACATGTTGGCAAGTTGTGTGATGATCACACGGTCAGTGTGCGAGTGCATGTAAGTCAGCGTTTGTAGTGGATGGGTAACCACCTTGACAGAGACGATCTTGTTGCCGTTGTAAACCGTAAAGTAGGTGCTGGGATCGTTCTCGGCCTTGTGTGAGTTGTTAGCGAGCTGGTTGAGGGTGAGCGCAACCACAATCTCGGCCTTGAGCTGCTCTTCACTAGCATTACCGCGATAGAAACCTGATGGTATGCGCAGCAACCGGTGGCGGAGGTAAACTTAGTTCACCTCCACAATGGCGTGGTGGAGTGGGATTGGGCTGTGCTGCAACGGCGTACCCTTCCACAGGTCAGGGAAAAGCTCGACCGGCTCGGCGGGAAGGTAGGAGGACACGTTGATAGCGGCGTTGCTGTAGTCGTTCAGGTTGAATCCCAGCGGCATGACGTCAACCTTGGAGGCGTTGCTGAAGTGATGCGGCCCCGCGACAAGTGAGGATGTGATGACCCGCAGAGGGAAGCATGTCTACGAGCAACGAGAGAACAACAACACGTACGAAGTGATCCAGCCCATCTGGTAGGCGAAGTTAATGGCCGCAATTCCGTCGTAGAGCTCCCACCCAGTGAACTTGAGGTAGTTCAAGAAGTAGCTGCTGTCCTCGAAGAAGAGGTCTACGGCGAAGCTAGGCACCTGCGGTGTCGTGCGTGCGTGAGCGAGCGAGCGAGCGAGAGCAGGTCCAACACTAAAGCAAGTGACCGTGTGACGACGCGACACGCACCCAGATGCCAAACTTGGTGAAGATGAGGTTGGCCAGGTCCTGCACGAACTTACGGCCCTCCGGCGTGTCGGGCACCTGCGCGAGCACGTCGGGCAGTGACTGCGTCTTTGGGTACCTGCAAGAACCGTGTGTGAGGACACGCTGCCTCAGGGCCGCTGAGAGCGATGATGGTTGTCATCACCAGCAACATCAAGGAGAGTACGCGTACCGGCCAGGGATCACCTCCCAGAGCGAGCTGTTGCTGGGCGCGGCGCTACGCTTGGCGTGGTCGGTGTTGAACTTGAGCTTGCCGAACTTGGCGTCCATGAGCTTGGTGTCGACCTTGGACCAGTCGACCGAGTGACCGCCGGCGAGTCCCGTTCGCCGCGCGTCGGCGACAGCCAGCGTCGTCAACACCACGGCCACGAGGGCCAACAAAACAACGGCCTTCATCTGCAGAGGCACCGTCGTCATAGTGCACTACATTTAGAAATCGCAAAAAATCTCGATTCCATTTCAGGTTTTTAAGAAACAAATCACAATCAAACTCGAGAAGGCGAACAGAGGGGTCACCGCACCTTGGGTGAATTTGAGGAGGCCGCAAACTTTGTGTGGCCTCACTGCGGCCAGCGTTGAAATGTTGAACGAAGCTCGGGGCATGGAGGAAAGTTGAGAAGTAATTCCCAGCGAATAGGAGCTTTTTCCGAAGATCACCCTTTTTCTTTTTCTCTCCCTTTCTCCATTCCTTCCTAGCTATTTAGCTTGCTTTTTGGTTTCTTTCAGACCACCAACAGAACCAATACTAGATCAAGGTTGAATGTTTTGGTACTTTCAATACTTTTGAATGATCACCACGCCACATCTATGTAGATGATCATTATTCCCTACCATCTCTAAATATATTCACCAACATAGTACAATACACCACTACAAGTTATATATGTTGTGCGCATGGCCCACATAGAACGCACCCTTCTTTGGATCATGAAGCAAGCTTCGTTGGAGGAATCCACCGCATGCGCCGATCTCGCAAATTGCCGGGATCGGGTTGTTCCATTTCCCACGGCCGTGGGTCGTGACTCATTGTCGTGCGCGCAGAACCGGTGTTTGCTTTTTCCGAGCGAGGCTGAAGACGCTGCTGGGTGGCGCGTCCCCATCTTCCTCTTCTGTCGCTTTGCACCGCAAGCCCCGCCAGCGATTCGACGTGTGCACACATAACGTGGACAGTCAACAAGACACTCAAGAGTGCACACACAGCAGAACGGATGAGGTACATGATGGAGCAGGGACGAGAGGCGACGGATGATTTTGTGGAAGATCTCATCTCGGATGAGCCCTACGCCATCGGCGAGGTATCGGCCATCGTCGAAAAGCTCACCGAGTCCTTCCAGGAGCTCTCCAAAAACCTTCGCAAGCCCAACAGTACGGAAATCTCAAAATTGCCAAATTCCAAATCATTTGATTTATTATTAATTTGGAGATTTCCGTCTACGTTTCCGTTTCGGTTTTGGGCTGAACAGTTTGTCGTTTGTTCGCTGCTGACTCGTGCACCTGCATGTCTGCACTCGCGTGTGGCCGACACAATCATGACTTCAGTCCTGTTGGTAGGCAAGGTACACAAGGCACCAACACGAGTGTGATTATTTCGCTACGGTGACACGCTCGCGGCTGTGACTTATCGCTAACCTGCACTCTGTCTCTCGTCAACAGACAGGCGCAGGCAAGTCCTCACTGATCAACGCCGTCTTCGGAGCACGCTTCGCCGAGACCGGGTCCGGCCAACCCGTACGTGCCGCCGCCTTGCGCAAGAGTGGTCCACATGTGAATTATTCGTTGGCTCACACGCTCGATGTGCTCATGTTCGTTGAAACCAGGTTACACAACACCTGCAAAAGTATGACTCGGGTCAGGTGGTGATCTACGACACAGTTGGCCTTGAGCATGGCAGCTCAGGTAACGCGTTCTCTGACAAGCCTGTGTAGCCTCTGATCTGCACCCTCAACTCACTTCGTGCCCGCCTGATGCAGACCAATTTGTGAACGACGTCAGGCAGTTCATTGCCACGTCGAACAAGAGCAGCGATGTGCGCGATCACATACACGTCGCTTGGTACGTGGTGGATCTAGCCCACGCGCGCTTCCAGTCGTTCGAGGCCAACCTCTGCGACACCATCTTTGCCGACCTCCCGATCTTCATCATTCTTAACAAGGCCGATACCGGTGCGTACGAGCTCAGCCTTGGTTCGTGCACTTCTCACTGCTTGCTCACTTTCTCTTTTGTGCGTTCGTCTCCCCTGCAGCCTCGCCTGAACAGGCGCGCATCGTTAAGAACGAGATTCTTTCTCTCAATCTATCCACCTGTAAAGCCGTGTTTGAAGTGGGTAAGTTTGCTCGCGT
>CDFA01026181.1:0-11841 GCA_000826305.1 Acanthamoeba healyi | reverse complement strand
TGTGTGTGTGTGTGTGTGTGTGTGTGTGTGTGTGTGCAGATCAGTACGTGGTGAACGTGGAGGTGCACGGGACTACCGTTGACGTGGGCTTGTGGGACACTGCTGGTCCTGAGGTAGTCACCACTGATCTGACGCGGCAGCCGCCGTTCCACGTTCATGTTTCTTCTCACGCGTCGCGTCGGTGTTGATCGTTTGCTTCCCGTGTGTCAGGACTACGACAGGCTGCGGCCGCTCAGCTATCCGTAGTCGGACGTGTTCTTCGTGTGCTTCAGCCTCGTCTCTCGTTGCTCCTTTAACAACGTCCGAACCAAGGTCTGTGCTCTCTCCTTAATCTCGCGTGCGTGTGCGGTGATGCGTGGTGCTGGTATGGGTGAATGATGAGCTGATGGATGGACGCGGTGAGCAGTGGGTGCCAGAGCTCGCGCGCCATTGCCCTGGCGTGCCCTTCATTCTCGCTGGCACCAAGCTTGACCTCCTCTCCAACAGCACCAACGAAAGCCGAGAGCTGCTCAAGAGATTGGCAGACGATGGCGACCCGCCTGTAAGTCTCAAAGAGGTGTGTGTGCTCTTGTCCCCTCTCTCTCTCTCTCTCTCTTTGTGCCTGCGTCCGTCGACGACGCTGTGGCTGATTCACTGTCACAAACCCGCGTTCAAGATCTCGACGACGTTGGCTTACTCAAACGCCCAGTAGTGTGGCCGTCGGCATGCTGGAGGGCCGCCTTGATGCACTCGTCAAAGACCCACTTGAGGTTCTCCTGCGTGAGGGACGAGTAAGGGCTCCAGCGGTATTGTTGCAACTAAGGTTACAAGCAACCTAATGGTTACAAGTAACTGTTGTTGTGTGTCATTAGTTTTTTTGGTGTGTGCATGTTCATGTTGCTGATGCTCCACATCCACACAAACACACAAGCAGGCACAGCGTCGGATGGGACACCCACGCTCCGCTCCGGCTGCGGGTGGGGGTGGCAGTGGTAGTACGCTGCTGCTTCTTGCAGTACTTCTTTTGGCTGGCGTTGCGGCCCAAGGCCCCACCCGTACGCTCCCTTTCTCCGTCTTCGTTTTCGTTTTCGTTTTCGTCTTCGTCTTCGTCTTCGTCTTCGTTTTCGTTCTCTTTCTCTTTCTCTTTCTTCGTGTTCTGATAGAGGGCTCCGGCGGGGGATCAGTTACGGTGTGCAAAGGCGGTGGATGTGACTACGAGTGGGTGTTCCAAGCTATCGAGGCCCTCGCTGGCACCACCACCGGAGGCACCGTGAACATCACCGTTGGGGGGACCTACATCTACGAGTCCTCCGGACTGACTGTCAACGTTCCTCTCACGTTGGTGTAAGCACCAGAGCTCCTCCCACACCGGCGGCCCGCTCACGCTCAATGGGACTGGTACTGGGGTGGAGCCTGAGTCCCTCGCTCGCGGCTGGGTGAGTCTCACCACACTCCACTCCGCTCTCCTCCTCACACCAGGCATTTACGTTCATGACAACTTGACCCTGTCCGCTCCGCTCAACATCATCATGAACAAGTCCAATACAGTAGGTAAAGCTTGTTCGCTCTCCATGCCTCTCTGCGTCTCTGTCTCTCGAGAACAGTTACGAACTCACGTGCTCTCATACAACTCAACGGTGCCCCGTGTTTGGGAAGGACTGGCCTTGGTTGGCGCCGAGGGAGCTGGCCAGACGTTCATTCAAGACTCCTCCCTATCGGTGACGGCGGCGAGCAACATGACCGACTTGACAGGTTGGGGTCCATTTATCACCCCTCGCAGCCACCACCGATCACACTCACCTGACACACTCATCCATCACGCGGACAATCAATCAAACACACACACGCACACACACAGGCATGAGTGTATCTTATGTTCAGTGGCGCCAGAATGCAGACACGGTCGTGGAGTGCACACTCGTAGACCAATGCCAGGGTACCCGCCACCACGTCGCCTCTCTTTCCGTCTCTTTCATGCCACCGCGTGTGCGTGGTGCGTGTACGTGTGCGGTGATGTTTGTGTGCGTGCGTACGCATTTCCCTTACCAACACCACGCGCCACAGGAATCTTCGGTTTTGGTGGTCCAGTAGATTGGCAACAAAGAGGCAACGTCAGTGTGCAGCTTGGCGGGGGCCACGGTAAGAAGGGAGCGTTGTGTTTGGTGGCTCCATCAGCGATCCTGGTGTGACTGATCCTTGTCCACAATCTTATCAATGCCTTGTGAATGCAGGTGTTAGACTGATTGCTGGAACGTGGGAGCAGCAGGGTGCGCTAAACGTCAAGTCCAGCATCGCCGGTACGCCTCCCCTTATCGAGCGATCACACCTGCAGCCATTGAGTGTGGCGACTGCCTTGTGTCGCCCCAGGTGTGTTAATGAGTGGAAAATGGCATTCGACTGGGAGGGTCAACATCACTGCCGCAGCTGGTGCGTCACGTCGCCAATCATCACATTACCGCCCTCATTTCGCGTCAGGTCCACCGCTACTCACGCTCAGCGCGTAACACTCACGTTCTCATGCACGCGCCAACGTTGCATTCGTGAAATGCATCACGCTCTCTCTGCCGACGCCTCGAATCAAGGCGCCTTTGTTGGCGAGTGGGTACAGGAGGGAGAGGTGTACATCGCTACCACTGGCACACTAGGCAGACTCCAAGGTACACTCACACTGGGAGAGCTTTCCTTTCAACACGCCCTCCACACGAACCCTCGAACGAATGGCTGAATCGCGCGCGCGAGCGCGTTGTAGCTGTCCAGGTAAAGGGAGCATGGGATCAAACCGGTCCTGTCACCATCGACATGGGCTCCAATTCCACAGGTAAACACCCAACAGCAAGCCATCAGCCAGCGCTCTATTGACGCTGAAACGGTGTATCAGGTGTGGTCATGAACAATGGTAGCTCGTGGCAAGTCGGCGCTCCGACCTTGATCACTGCGTCCACACCCTACAGTACCGGCATCAGCAACCCCTACAATTGCACCATCAGCGTCACCAACAGCAGCAGCAGCGGCAATCCCGAGCGGGTGAAGATGGTGTGCGCGGTGGCAGGGGCGACGGCCATCAACTACCCTGAGAAGCTGCAGTGCTGTACGGGGTGCTCGGGCCCCTACAATCTGACCTGGTGGGCCAACGACACTATGTCCTGTGCGCTCTCCCGCTTCCTGTCCTCTCATTTGGCTCTGCGTTGATCAATTTATGACGGTGCGAGCGACTGACAGCCAATTTGCTGTGGTGCAGTGTGCGGGTGTGAGGGCGCCGGGAGTCCCTGCAGGCCACCCTTGACTTCGCCCTCGCCTTCACCCTCTTTCTCATCCTCGCCCTCACCCACTCCCTCTCTGTCGTCATCACCATCGCTCTCGCCCTCGCCCACTCGCTCTCTGTCTTCATCTCCCTCGAGGTCAGCCTCTCCCTCGCCTTTGACTTCTCTATCGCCCACGCCGTCGCCGTCGCCATCACCCTCGCGGTCAGCCTCGCCTTCAATGTCTCCGTCACTCTCGCCTTCGCCCTCGCCAGCCTACTTCCGCTCGAACACAACAACAACAACAGGCGCAGTGCTGGCGCCGGTGCTGCAGTTCAACTACTCGGCCCCGCAGATGCTCATCCTCCCCACTGGTAGTGTCCACTCCACACACACTCCTTCCTGTCATAGTGGCACTTACCCCAACCTCACTGCAATCCAATCAGACAAGGAGGGCACGGTGCAGCAGAGCGCGGCCGTGGCTCTGGCGCTCGAGAGCGTGGCCGAGGTGGCCAGCATCGACGATCCATCGCCGCTGGCCAACTTTACATGTGCCGAGGGCAGCGGCGCCTGGAACAAGACCAGCCCGTTTGACGTGGTGAAAGGCGCTTCGCAGTCCTTTGTCTACTCCTGCCGCCTTGTCCGAGCTTCCACCAACTCTCCGTCGTCTTCGCCGTCGGCATCGGCATCGGCGTCGGCATCACCGTCGGCATCGACATCGGCATTACCGTCGACGTCGGTGTCGGCGTCGGCGTCGACATCGACATCGACATCACCGTCGGCGTCGGCTTCGGCGGCAGTCATGACCATGGAGGCGGAGGCGGCGGTGGAGCTGGAGCTGCAGTTCGACCTGTTCGACAACAGGACCGATGTGTCAGTCTCCAATGGTCTCGTCAACCTCACCCTCACGCCAGCGTTGACCAAGCTGACGGTGCGCGTGCGCGGCGCATGGCCATGGAGCGAGGCTGAGAGTCGGCTCGAGGTGCGGCTGGCCATCAGGCCCAACTTCTCGCGCGCCCGCCTCGTCTCCGGAGGCACCAACACATCACACGCGGCAACGTGGCAACTGGAGGGTCAGGCCGTTGAGGCTGAGGAGAAGGGCGTGCGGCGAGAGACAAGAGTGCGGCTGCTGGACGTGGTGGAGCTCGATGGCATCGGCGTCTGCTGATGAAGCGCCACCACTAACGATCAAAGCTGGTGGTCGGATTCTCGTTCAGCGACCTTTGATGCTGCTGCACCAGCAACCATACGTAGGTTGAGACAATCCGCAACATGTTGCAGTGAGTGTTTGTTGTATATTCAAATGCGGTACAATGTGTGCGATTTAAATGCTGGTACAATGGCTTGTGTGGCGAGATAGGGGGTATCTGATCTCATCACTAGCAAGTGGCCTTGGTGCCGCCCACTTGGGTGTAGGAGACCGACTGGACGTACATGGCGTCGCTCACCTTGGGCGACGTGTTGGTCGCCGACACGAACAGCGTGATGGCCATCGTCGAGTTGGGCAGCCCGGCCTGCGCCGTGGTCGAGTTGAACGAGCCGAGGAGGGCGCCGCCGGCGTAGAAGGCAAAGTAGGTGGGCATGTAGTGGATCGTGTAGTTGTGGAAGCCAGATGACGGGTTGCCCAACGCGAGGCCGCCGATCCACTTGAGATACTTGTACGTCCCGTCGTTGTAGTAGTCGAGCGTGCCGCCATTGTTTGTGCCCTGGCCCTGGTTGGCGCGCACGCGGAGGGTGATGGCGTCGAGAGACGACGTGCGGCTGTTCAACTGTTCGAGCACAACAACGACGACGATCGCATGTGAGTGGACAATCGCCAGCAGCAGTGAGCGAAGAGACGATGAGGACGAGGAGGAGAGGACGTACGCCAAACTGGGCAGTGAAGCCGGTGGTGGCAGGCGCCTTGAAGAAGGCCGTGTAGATGCCGTAGCCGAAGCTCGTCGACTGCGTGAACACCGAGCCCGCCGAGAAGTTCTTTCCGCTGCACGGCGCCGCCGTCGTGCACGGCGCGATCGACAGCTTGAGCTGGTTGGACGACGTTGACACCTTGGCCGGCTGGAAGGCCTCGCTGGGGCTCGAAGTCGACGTACTCGCCACCCACACGGTGGTGTTGAGCGAGCTGCCGAACGACGTGACTTGCAGCTTGGCTGTTGCAGTTGTTGTTGGCAAAGTGAGACAATTGCTCATCCCAGAGGAAACGCGGAGGAGGAGCGACGTACAAGCGTCGGTGCCGCAGTTAGCGCCCAGGAAGCCTGTGTCGCACTTGCACACGCCGGTCTTGGTGTTGCAGCAGCCGTGGCCGGAGCAGCCGTTCGGGCAAGTCAACGTGGCTGAGAAGCGGAAAGTCAGTTTTTTTAACTCCGATTGGCAAAATCGTGTGAGATCAGCCAGAGGAGGCGTGTAGCAGGACAAGTTCGTACTGTAGCACTTGGCAGCCTTGAGGCCTGTGGTGGTGCTCTCGTGCAAGGTCGTGAGCGTGGGGATGGTCGTCTTCATCATGTTGGTCAGATCCGTGTAGGTCACATCTGCAAGCACATAAAGAGCCACGTTGGCGACGATACAGTCAGTCGCTGGTGAGACTACACTCCACCTATGATGGCAGAGGGGCTCTATGTCATCTTCACGTTCGTACCGTCCTTGTTGACAAGACCAAAGTTGCTGTTCTCGCCGTCGCTCTCGCGACCAGCAACCGGCTGGTCGACCCACTGAAACCAGTGGAATCCGACCAAGGCCGGGTGAGGAGCCAGAGTGGTGGTGTAGTTCCTGTAGCCCTGCGCTCGCTGAGCCTGCGTCGCCACCGTGAGGCCTGCTCCCTTGGTGTTGGGAAGCCCAGAGTCCTGTGTTATGCAAGGGCACAGACATGGGAGAAGTTAGATACATACACTCACCTGGAGGTAAAATCCCCGTGCAAGGAGAGAAGGACGAGCGGTACGTTGGCCTTGTAGGCGAACTCTCCGATGATGATGGGCTTGTTGGTGGCGTTGTAGATGGCCACGATGCGAGACATGGGAGGACCATTGCGCTCGCTCACGCTAGGGTACGAGTTGATCGAGATCACGTCGTTCCACTCGGCCGCAGCCTTGAGCACGGCGTCGATGGGCTTGCCCACGAAACGCGCGCCCATGATCATGTGGTACGGGTCCACCTTGCGAATGGCTGATGCCACACAACGTCAAGCACAGTGGATCAGACGTGGCTCTCCCTCCTCCAACAACGAAGAACGAAAGCGGGCGGGTGTGCGTACCGGAGACGGTGACGTTGAAGAACTTGCTCGAAGCGATGTAGGCAAAGTCGTTAGAGTCCGTCGTGTGCACGGCCGTACGATTGGGAAGCGTTTTGATGGTGTCGAAGCTCGTGTAGGTCGTGTTCCTGCATCCACGCATTGCGTGTGAGCCCTCGGCCAAGGACAAGCGAACGATCGATCCGATGGGATGGAGGGGCGAGGGACGTACCAGGCCTTGTTGAGCGCGGTGATGGTCGGATACCTGGTCTTGAGGAACGAGACGGCGCGAACGCGTCCGGGCGAGGTCAGGTTGAGCGAGATGAGCATGTTGTCAAGAATGCTGCCAGCCAAACGCCAGTCGTCACCCCACCACATCTGCGCGAGCGTGTGCGTGCGTGAGCAATGTCAGCTGATGCTAGGATTGGAGAAGCTCTATGGGTGAGGGAAGGGGTGCGTCGTTACCTCGTTGTCGAGGAAGTAACCGATCAAGAGCGGATCGGTGCGATAAGGCGAGCAGCGGTCCATGGCGAGGCCGTTGACGCGCGTCTCCCACGCCGGATCGAACACGTCGGGGAACATGCCACGAGCCCACGTGCCGTAGCTCTTGCCCAGGCCCAGCTCGCGGGTGTAGGGCATGCCCTTGCTGATCGCCTCCGAGTCGCACCACGCGCCCATCGTGTTGAGATTCCACGACACGAGGCGCGACGTGACTGAGTCGGCCCACGCCGACTGGCTGCCGCCAAACTTGCGCTTCACAGCGTCGTTGTACGCAGCCACACCTGTGTAGGTGTGAAGGATAATGTACGTGAGCGAGTGTTCCGCTCTGGCAGTCGCTCCGTTCCACGCGCGCGAGTGTGCGTACCGGTGGTGCTTCGGTCGCCGCCGTAGTTGACGACATCGACGCCGTTGGAGAAGAAGCGGGAGCCCTTGGGATCGATAAACCACCAGGCGCCCTTGGCCGACTTGCCCACGGAGAAGAAGCACCGGTCGGGGTAACCAAAGTCGACCGCTCCCTCACCTGCAAGCGCGAACACGAGAGATCGACGATCGAATCAATGCATCTCCATCAACCAGAGAGAGAGAGAGAGATCGAAAAACGTGTGTAGGCGCGGTGGGGTAGTGTAGGCGTGGTGGATAGAGGAGGTACCAGAAGAGATGAAGTAGGTGGCCACCGTGAGGAGGAGAAGGCCGGCGATGAGGCCAAAGCGCGGCATGATGGTGTTGACGCGCCGGAGGTAAAAACTGCAAGTGCGACACATCTGGCCCGCGGTACGCCATATAAGGGTGTGGCCGGAGGAACGATGGCCAATTGCGGTGGGCTATAAGCGCAGGCGCTCGCGATGGCCAACAGCGGTAACTCCTTGGTTGCCACCCTTAATTCCACAATCCTCCGCAGTTGTGCAACCTCGACGCAGCGGTGCTCCCGGAGTTTAAACGCCAAACGACGGGCTCTGTGGGCGCCACGAATGTGGCGTAATCTTCCGGCCGCCCGTTGGTTGGTCGTGGCCCTGTCCACTTTATCCCTTTGCTCAGAGAACTCTCATACAGCCCACCAACCAAGACAACCGTAAGTGTGCCAGAGTCGTCAGCCACACGCGCGTGTCCGATCGAGAGCAACACCGCCTCCAACTTCACTCTTTCGCTCTTCGAGCAAGAGAAGATCCTCGCTTCGGACATAAAAGAACGAAGAGATAAATTTTTTAGCTCTAAATTACAAATACATGTTTGATGAAATAGAAAAACAAAGGGCCTCTGAAGCTTGTTACAGCAGAGCGTTGGTCAAGGTCGAGAGCAGAGGCTGCGTGTTGGCCGCCGCACTGCCGTCCTCGTTGTCGCTCTCGTACGCGGGCCGGAGCTCTCGGGGAACCTTGACGCTGGGCTGCGGCGCGCACGGGTTGGTGCTGCACGACAAGGCCTTGATCATGATCAGGGGGCCGCTGTTGACGCCCACAAGGGTCAGGCCGCCGCGAGTGAACTGTGAGGGCGCGGGCGGGATCGACGTCCACGCCGGGGCGTCCGTGCGGGGCCACGTTGCCGGTTGCATGGTGGCTCGGAGGTAAAGCACCTGCGCGGCGTTGTCCCAGTAGTAGACATCGCCGAAGCCGTTGGCCACGTCGGCCACAGAGCTGACGTTCCTGAACGGGTGCGTGCACACCGCCCAGCTCGTGCCGCACCACGAGGCTGCCTCATAGGTGATGTTGAACTTGGTGTTGGCCGGGTAGGGGAAAGCGAGAACGAGCGAGTCCTTCGGGTCCACCTGGATCTCGGTCAGGTTGAGCACCTTGGGCGTGCCCTCCGTGTAGCGCACGAACCACCCGCCCGCCCGGTAGACGATCGGTCCGGTCAGCTGGCCCATGGCGGCGACCTTGACGCCGTGGGTCTCGTTGCGGCCAAAGTGCGTGGCCTTGCCTACGACCGTGCAGTTCTTGGTGCCGTCTCCGTTGCCGTTGACGCAGATGGTCGAGCCGATTTGGCTCTCGAGAGCTGGGTTGAAGCGGAGCTTGAGGGCGGCGCTGCTGTCCTTGCTGTCCATGGGACACACCCACCGCTCGTTTTCGAGCTTGCACGTGCTGTGCATCTTCCACCACTCGTCGGCCCACGCCGAACCGATCATGGTCCTGCGGCCGGTGCCCGACGCGGTGCCGTCGGCGTCGAGCCAGCTCTGCATGCGCCCGGACACCGTCTCGCCGCTCTTATCGGTGAGCTTGGTCGAGAAGCGCCAGATGTTGTTGCAGTTCTCGTACTTGATACCCGAGGTCGCCTGCATGAGCTGCGGCACGAACTGATCCGAGTGCGAGAGCGAGGTGAAGACGGCCGAGCCGCCGCACACGCCCTTGGCGCTGCCGAACACGCAGCCGGACCAGTCGTTGCGGCAGTTGCGGAAGACCGAGTTCTGGAGGATGTGGCTCTGGCCCACGTCGTACCACTGGAAGCCGTTGACGGATGTCCAGAAGTAATGGTCGCGGACGTTGCAGGCCCAATAATTACTGGGCGACTGGGTGATGTTGCCAGCCTTGGGGCAGCCGGCGAACCAGGTCGGGCGATGGCTCGATCGGCAGTCCATCAGCATGTGGTCGATCCACACCTTGCCAAAGACGTTCATCGAGAGCGGCGCGTCGTGGATCTCCAGGCGCACGATGTTGGCACGGTTGCCCCACGCCTGGAGGCCGCGGTTGGTCAGGAAGGCCTTGTTGTCCTCGATCTCGAGCCACAGCTGCGCGTTGAGATCCCAGCAGCCGGTGGTGGTCGAGGATTTCGTGCCCACGGTCTTGTCGGTGCAGGTGTCGTGGATGATGTTGGACCGGCCCTCGGTGTACTGGAGCTTGCCGTCGTCAGTGTAGGTCATCTCGCCGCCAAAGTAGAACGCCGCCGCCGACGCCCACCAGAAGCCCGACGAGTGCGCCGTGTTGCCACGGAACGGGGTCTTGAAGGGACGGTTGGCCGGGTTAAAGTTGTTGATGTCCTTGAAGTCGGTGATGGGGGCCGGGAGGCTCGGGAAGGAGAAGCCCGTCCAGCCGCCGCTCGCCGCATTGCCCTCGATCGTGTTGTACATGTTGGTCGCGTAGAACGGCGCTGCCGACATGTCCGCCGGGATGAGCAGCGTCGAGCTCTCGGTGTAGTAATCTAGGTACTGGCCGTGGAAGCCCTTGTTCGACGCGTCCTGCATGTTGCCCAGGATATGGACGTGCGCAGCCAGGTTGTACTGGATCGTGCTGTTCTCCTCGACGCCGTTCTCCGACAGGTAGAAGCAATTGCCGATGGCGTTGTAGGCCGTGTTCTCGGCCAGGTGGACGCCGTGCGTGCCGTGGATGGTGTAGCACCGGAAGAACGAGTTGTGCACCGAGCAGTCGGTGGCGTAGTTGCTCGTCGCGTCGGTCTGGTTGACCAGATGCCAGTGGAGCGGGTAGCGGCCGAGCACGTTGGTCTGGCCCATGCGGTAGAGCTCCACGCCCGAGAACCGGCCCGTGCTGCCCTCGCCCATCACCTGCACGTGCCCGCCGAAGCCCGTGAGGTACTTGTTCGGGCATGGGTATGTCGATCCGGTGCTCGTTTCGTTGCACACGGCGTTGGCCGTGTCGGTGGGCTCGGAGTTAAACGCGTCGCCTTGCACGACGATGTTGCGCGAGAGCAGACCCACCTCGGCCTGGTACTCGCGTCCGCCGTAGTGCTGGTACTCGAGCGGCGCGTCGAGCTCGACGGCGGCCACGGTGGTGTCGATCGACGTGCGGAAGACCTTGACCACCGTGCGCACCTCGTTCCGGTGCCAGTCGCGCGCGTCCTTGAGCTCGGTCGACGTGATGAAGATCGACTGGCCCGGCTGCCAGTTGACCATGTCCTGGATGAACACGTACTTGTCGCCCGCCTCGGCCGTCATCGCCAGGCGCGACCACGTCGTGAAGTAGCGCGCGCCGTGCATGTCCACCCGGCCGCCCTCCGACACGGCGATGCCCTTGACCGGCGGGGGCGCCGGGAGCTGCTGAAGGTTGCGCGCGCCGTGGAGGGTGATGGTGAGCTTGTTGCGCAGGCGGCAAGTGGGCGACCCGACGAGGAACTCGCCCTTCACGTCGAACCCGGCCGCGGCGATCGAGATCGCGGCGTCGCCGAGGATGAGCGCCGACCCGGCAGGGATGGTGATGGTCTTGAAGACGAACGTCTCTTCGATCGAGCACGACGACACGAGCACGCGCGTGTTGGCCGGAATCGCCACGTCGCTCCCGTTGGCCGGGACCACGCCGCCGGTCCACGTCGTCGACGTGTGCCAGTCCTTGAGGCCGGTCTCGAGGTGCGGGCAGCCGGTCTGGGTGGGGTTGGTCGACGGGGTGATCTTGGTCGGGCGGTACTTGCTGTACTGGGCCACCTCGCTCCAGTGGTTCTTGGTCACCGCGCGGCCCGTCGGCACGAGCGAGCCGGACAGGGTCTGCGTGGGGAACGCCGGCCCGGCGGGAAGCGAGGTGTAGGAGTCGCGCGAGCAGGTCGCGCCCGAGGCGGGGCTGGCCCCGAAGAAGAGGGCGACGACGACCGAGAGTAGCACGAGCGCGGTGAGAGGCCGCATTGCAAGGCGCGAATCTGACGCCATGCTGACGACGGCTATGGTGGTGCTCGGCCTGTGGTGAGGCTTGCGCACGGCTTGTGTTGTTGGTGGTGGTACAGAGAAGAAGAAATGAACACGACCCCAGGTATTTGAGCCACGGCGCAGCTAATCGCGTGCGATTTAGCTCCTATTCTCCCGATCATTAAATTGCAAGGATCGGACGTCGGTGATTGGTTTGGTAATAAAGGAAAACCCAAAAAGAAGAAAAGAAAATGGAGTTGGTCGCAGGCGGTTGGTCGGAGCGAAGCAACCAACAACCGATCGCATCCGAGACGTGCCATTGGATGCCGTGTTGTGCCGATGCTGGG
>CDFA01026178.1:18338-29901 GCA_000826305.1 Acanthamoeba healyi | reverse complement strand
GCTGTGCTTCAACAGCAGCCAGGAGGTGGCCAAGGGCAGAAGGCAGCCCAGACATGGCGCATGTATTCCAGGCCGATAACGACAGCGTGGTGCTCTATGTTCACATGGTTGTTTTGACCAAGATAGCACACTTGCACACTACTTGTTACGGACAAGTCTGCGGGCACAAGAGTAAATGGGATCGGAGGTAAAGCTGCATTTTAAGTTGTGTACATATTTTAGGGAGGGAGAACATGTTGTCGATTGCCTTCAAGTGATCAGAAGAGCTTGGGAGGAACCGACACGGTGCTCTGCGGCGCACAAGGGTCCGTCGAGCACGAAGCCCTGATCTTGATCGTGGGGCCGTAGTTGAGCACGGGGATGGTCAAGCCGCCGCGTGAGAACTGGTTGGGGGCCGGAGGGATCGAAGTCCAGGGAGCGTCGGTGCCCGGGCTGCCAAAGTAGCCGGGCTGCATGGTGGCTCGGACGTAAAGCACTCGGGCCGTGTTGTTCCAGAAGTAGACGTCGCCGAAGCCGTTGTACACCTGGAGCGCGGAGCTTACCGGCCTGAACGGATGCCTGCAAACGCCCCAGCTGGTGCTGCACCAGTCGGCGGCCTCGAATGTGATGTTGAAGGTGGTGCCCGCCGGGTAGGGGAAGGCTAGCACGAGCGAGTCCTTGGGATCGACCTGGATCTCCTTGAGGGTGATCTGCTTAGGCGTGCCGGCGGTGTAGCGAACGAACCAACCTCCGGACTGGGCGATGAGCGGGCCAGTGAGCTGACCCATGACGGCCACGTCCACGCCGAGCGACTCGTTGGTACGACCAAAGTGTGTCGCCTTGCCGATGACGGGGCAGGGCTTAGTGCCGCCGCCGTTGGCGCAGATGGTGGAGCCGATCTGAGCCTCGCGCGTCGTGTTGACCGAGAGCTTGACGGCCGCGCTGCTGTCCTTCTGAGCCATGCGACACACCCAGCGCTCGTTCACGAGCTGGCAGCCGTCGTTCATCTTCCACCATTGATCGGCCCACGCCGAACCGATCATCGACCTCTGGCCGGTGCCGGAGGCAGTGCCGTCGGCGTCGAGCCAGCTCTGCATTCGGCCAGAGACCGTCTCGCCGGTGGCATCGGTGAGCTGGGTCGAGGAGCGCCAGATGTTGTTGCAGTTGGTGTAGTTGATGCCCGAGGTGATCTGCATGATCTGCGGTACGAACTGATCCGAGTGCGTGAGCGACGTGAACACGGCCGCGCCGTTGCACTTGCCCGCCTCGCTGCCGAAGATGCAGCCCGACCAGTCGTTGCGGCAGTTCCTGAAGGTCGAGTTCTGCACGATGTGGTTCTGGCCGACGTCGTACCACTGGAAGCCGCCAATGGTGGTGAAGAAGTAGAAGTCGCGCACGTTGCACTCGCCCCACCGCGGCGTGGCCGAGGCGCGCGGGCAGCCGGCGAAGGACGTGGGCCGATGGTTGGACCGGCACTCCATGAGCATGCCGTTGACCCACACCTGACCGAACACGTTCATGGAGAGCGCCGTGTCGTGGATCTCGATGCGCTGGATGTTGGCACGGTTGCCCCACGCCTGCAGGCCGCGGTTGGCGAGGAAGGCCTTGTTGTCCTCGAGCTCGAGCCACAGCTGCGACTTGAGATCCCAGCAGCCGGTGTTGGTCGAGGCCGGCGTGCCCACGGTCTTGTCGGAGCACGTGTCGTGCACGATGTTCGATCTGCCCTCGGTGTACTTGAGCGTCGTCTTGGTACTGTCGGTGTAGGTCATCTCGCCGCCAAAGTAGAAGGCGCCAGCCGACGCCCACCAGAAGCCCGTCGAGTGCGCCGTGTTGCCGCGGAACGGGGTCCTGAACGGGCGGTTGGCCGGGTTGAAGTTGGTGATGTCCTTGTGGTTGCCGGTGGGCGCGGGGAGGCTGGGGAAGGAGAAGCCGGTCCATCCGCCGCTGGCGGCATTGCCCTCGATCGTGTTGTACATGTTGGTCACGTAGAAGGGCGCGGCGGACATGTCCGCGGGGATGAGCAGCGACGACGTGTTGGTGTAGTAGCTCAGGTACTGGCCCCAAAAGCCGTTGCCGCTGCGGCCCAGCGAGGGGTCCTGCATGTTGCCCAGGATGTGGACGTGCGCGGCCAGGTTGTACTGGACCGTGTTGTTCTCCTCGACGCCGTCCTCGGAGAGATAGAAGCAGTTGCCGATGGCGCTGTAGGCCGTGTTCTCGGCCAGCCGGACGCCGTGCGTGCCGTGGATGGTGTAGCAGCGGAAGAACGAGTTGTGCACGCTGCAGTCGGTCGCGTAGTTGACGCTCGAGTTGGTCGTGCCGACCATGTGCCAGTGGAGCGGATAGCGACCCAGCACGTTGGTCTGGCCCATGCGGTAGAGCTCCACGCCCGAGAAGCGGCCGCGCGCGCCGGCGCCCATGACCTGGACGTGGCCGCCGAAGCCCGTGAGGTACTTGTCGTTGCACGGGTAGGTGGAGCCTGTGCCGCCGACGGGGTCGGTGCAGGTGGCGTTGACCGTGTCAGTGGGCTCCGACGCGGCGTCACCCTGGATGATGATGTTGCGCGAGAGCAGGCCAACCTCGGCCTGGTACTCGCGACCGCCGTAGTGCTTGTAGGAGAGCGGCGAGTCGAGCTCGATGGCGGAGACCGTCGCGTCGAGGCTCGTCTTCCACACCTTGACGATCTTCCTGACCTCGTTCCTGTGCCAGTCGCGCGAGTCCTTGAGCTCGGTCGTCGTGACGAAGATCGACTGGCCGGGCTGCCAGTTGACCATGTCCTGGATGAAGAGGTACTTGTCGCCGGCCTCGGCCGTCATGGCCAGACGCGACCACGTCGGGAAGTACTGCATTCCGTGAATGTCGATCCGGCCGGACACCGCAATGCCCTTGACCTGCGACGCGGCAGGCAGGGCCTGCGCGCCGCGCGAGCCGTACAGGGTGATGGTGACCTTGTTGCGAAGGCGGCAGGTCGGCGAGCCGATGAGGAGCGAACCCAGCACGTTGAACCCGCGCGCAGCGATGCTGATCTTGGCATCGCCAAAGATCAACTCCGAACCAGCGGGAACGGTGATCGTGCCGAAGACGAAGGAGGAGTTGATCGAGCACGACGACACCAGCACCTTCGACGCCGCCGGGATGTTCACGTTGGCGCCGTTGGCCGGTACCGCACCTCCCCAGGTGGTGGGGTTGTGCCAATCCTTTAGTCCCGCTTGCAGGTGCGGGCAGTCGACGGCGGGCGGGCTGGCCAGCGGCGTGACCTTGGCCGGGCGGTACTTGCTGTACTGGGCCCTTTCGCTCCAGTGTCCCTTGGTCAAGGCGCGGCCCGTGGGGACGAGTGTGGCCGAGAGGGTGTCCGTGGGGAACACGGCGCCGGCAGGCAGGCTAGTGTAGGTGTCGCGTGCGCATGTCTGCGACGCCGCGGGAGAGGTGAAGAGGAGGATCACGGCGAGCAACGTGACGATCAGGAAGGCGGCCCCTGGGAGGCGGGAAGGACGGCCGGCCGTCATGCTTGTGGTGTCTCGGTGGGTGGAACGACTGACACTTCTGCCGCACCAGTTTTTTATAGTTGGCTGGCCGACACGCAGTTTCGTCGCATTCTCGCTTCTCATTGGCCCCTGCTGAGCGCAATATTAAATTGTGGAACCCAATTGCGCGAGGACGAAGCAACATTACGGGGTGGCCTGGCCTACCGGAGCGAAGGGGAGTGGGTGATCCCTCCCTGTCAGGTGTGTCTGGCGCTTTTCCCTGTTTCCAGGTTTATTCTTCGTAACTCCTCGAGGCTGCTTTGCGGTCTCCTAAGTGGAGGATCGCAAGACGACCACTCGTAGCTCGCGCTCCAGACCAACCACTTTGCCTTATGGGGTCCTGCGTTAACGGGATCTGGGGTTCGTATTAATCAGCTCCCTCACGTACTTGCCCCCCTTTGCGCGGCGAACACACCGCGTTCGCTGGTGCGCAACTTCACTGTTGTGGCTCGAGTGCGTCGTAGAGGTCGGCCAACAGGGCATGTCTGCGCTCGAAATTCTTGGCTGGCTTTGCGAGCTGCGCAGCGGCGTGAAGTGCACAGAGTTAGTCAGTTGTCAACCCAAGTAGGTATCGCGTGAGCAAGGGGAACACAACATGTACCCGGTAGTGCTTGGCGTGGGGGAAGACCTCGGCCCAGCGCTGGCCCACGAGCAGGCTGACCTCACGGGCGAGCGGACAGCGCCGGCCGAGGGGCAGGACGTATTCGATGGCGGCCAGCATGCAGCTCACCAGCTCCACGCCGCGCACGTTTCGCATCTTAGCCACCAGAACGGGCATCATCAGCTTCGCCAGCTCCATCGTTCGCTCTGCTCTCCTTCATTCGTCAGTCCTGCGATCGCACACACACACACGACCCAGCACGCCATCGCACGCACATACGGACCTTTGGGGTCACGAAGACCGCCGGCTCGGGCCAATTGCATGACGAGATGAAGGGACGAGTCGTCGCCTTCATGCCGCTGGAGTCGGGCGACGCATGAGGCGAAGATGGTGTCCTCCTCGTCGTCGTATGGGGCGTCGATGAGCAGTCCCTCGAGGGTAGCAAAGGCCTGGCGTTGCACGATTCCTTGATTGGCGCCGGCGGCAGCAAGTTCCACCATGAGGTCAGAGGCCGTCTGTCGCTGGCTGGCTGAGCGCCGCCAGGCCGTCTGTCGCTGGCTGGCTGAGCTCCGCCTGACCGCCACATCCAACGCATCGCCTTGCACGCTCCGTAACGCACCAAGGGCTGAGTACACGCCACAAACACAACCGCACACACCACCAACCAAAGGTATTCAGTGAGACCATTGAAAGAGAACTGATTGGGGGAAGGGGCTAGCATCTTCACCTCGGGGTCCTGAAGGCAGGCGATAACGTAGGGTGTGTGGATCAGGGCCTCTTTGATGTGCTCTGACAGGTACTCCATGTCGTCATCGTCTTCTGCTTCTTCACCCCGTTCGTTGTCGTTGTCGTTGTCGTTGTCGTCATCTTCTTCATCACGATCATCGTGGAGGTTGACGCCTCTCTCTTCATCCTCTTCCGTCGTTGGATCGGCTGAGGGCCGTTGCTTGTGTCCTGTCTTGACGACTGCGCTCAGCGCGACCAGGCCACTCGCCCTAATCCGATCCCATACCCAGAATGCGCTTGAGCTTCTTTGATCGTTGGGGTGGGGGCAGCCCGGGGTATGCGCACCGACGCCACTTGTCCGGTCCGTCGGCCTGCAGCCAGTCATTGATGACCACCAGCAATTTGGACGCGTTGCGCACGCACAGCCGTGACACCAGGTCCGATGCGCGTTCCCTGTATTTTGTGAAACCTGATGCAGGACACGACCAACGACCAACGACATGTCACCAAAGAGAGAGTGTGGGTTGTAGCCAGACGGAGCTTGTCGAGGCGGAGGAGGGGAAGGACTTACCAGTGATCGTGGCCGAGATGCGTTCACGTAGGTCCTGCGGCAAACAGGCCACGCCGGCGCTCGTCGTGCAGCTCGGCCTGTTGGCCAGAAAACAGAGCGATTGGGCTGTCAGGCTGCCCTCCTGACGCATCTGCGGGAGCAGACCCAGGTGGACGATCTCTATGGCTCTGTGAGCACGCGTGATGTGCATAAACGGTGGTGAGCATACGGTGCGCGCACATGCGTCCAGGAAGGGAACGAGATCAATCAGTCAACTTAGTTCATTGACAAGGGGGAGCTTCCGAAGGAATGCCACAGATCGCTGGTTGTTTGTTACCTGGCCACTTGCTGCTGATCCAGGCTCACGCCATCGGTGTATACCATCCAGCTCAGCAGAGCTGTCGCCGCACGCGCCACCTTGCCATTGGGATTCTTCGACAAAACAGCCACGGAAACGCCAGCACAACACATCAGCCTTACGCGCACACGACACACGACACACGACACACGACGCGCTAGTACCTGCATTTCGGTAAATGGCGGTTCCAGCATGGCCCGTCTAATATCGGAGCCGGAATGCATAGTAAGGGACTTGAGGTGGTCAGCCTTGACGATTGGATCCTCTTCCTGCTGAGCCAGGCTCATTTGGCGCTGTCGTTGCACATGTCGAAACCATTCGCGGCGTGTGTGTGTGTGTGTGTTGTCAGTGACCGCAGGAGATTACACGTGTGTGCGTGTGGTAAGCGCAAACCTGGCAGACGTGAAGACGAAGGTCTTCGTGACAGTAACGACTGTTCAAGAGCGAGGAGGCCTGCCGGCGGATGTAGCGGTCGGAGTGGTTGGCTGTGACGAGCAGCAGATGGCCCCACGTCTATTGCGGCACGAAGCCGTGTGCGTGTGTTGTAGGATAGTGTTAGTAGCGCGTCAAACATGACATGGCTGGAAAGCAGACGCACCCGCTGACCAAAGAGGCTGGCAAACCGGTAGAACACGGCGTCGCTGACGAAATCGAGGCCCGCTGCGCAGCCGCCACCAGAGATCGTAATGCAAAACGGAGACATGGTGAGCCTCGGATCACCGCCACCATGGAAGCTCCGGTCGTACCTGCTATGATCGCCGGGCTTTTGTTCTCCGCAATGAAGTGTGAAAAGAGCGCAGTATCAATTGACTCTGTCACGCGACAGAGCACGGTACCACAACACGCCGCGCACGATACATGACACGACGCGCACACACACACACACACACACACACGAGTCGAGGTGAGCAGATCATGAGGGAGCAGCACATGGGCGCGGGCTCGCACGGAGGAGACGGCTGAGCAAGTCGCGCCACCGGTGCTCGACTAAACGCTCATAGACCTGGGAGATGGCCGAGAGCAGGCCGATCACCGCCAGCTCGGCGCCATTGGTCCCTTCTTCGGCGGCTGCTGCGGCTTGCCACACCCTGGCCCACATACGACCGAGCAGCTCGGTGGTCGAAAAACGGCACTCACGCAGCCGCTTGACCGCGAAGGGCACCACCGCCTGGTTCAGCTGCACGAACGCCTCCCTCTTGTCGGTGTCGCTCACTCCGCCATCGTCTGTGGCGGCGGCGGCGGCGGCTACATCACAACTGGGTTTCTTGTTGAGGAACGAGAGGCACGCGTGGGGACCGCCGGCGGCAAAGAGCCATTCGAATACACGCACGAGGACCACCTCGGCCGTCTTGGGTCGAGACGAGCCATCGAACGAGGACGATCCGCGATCGCTTGACTCCGCGACGGCTTCGACTATGTCGCGGTGCGTCGCAATCCAGCGGACAATCGAGCCGCGTTCCTGTCGACGTGCATGTGTCGGCAATTATTTTTGATAAACATAAAATAATAATTGATAAAATGATATGATAAGGGGGGGAAGGGTACGGGCGGGGGCAGTGCGGCGAACTGGCGGGTGGCGGCGACGATGCTCTGCGTTAGGCGCAGCGGGTCGTGGGGCGCCGCCGGCATAATGCCACGCCGACCCTTTGCGTTTTTGGGAGTGAGCAGGTGCATACGTAGTGCACTCTGCTCCGGCTCCGACGGTGGGCCCTGGGTGAATGCGCTTTCCCCGTTGCGGTTGTTCTCCTCCTCTTCATACATCACCACCTCCTGCTGCTGCTGCTGCTCCACGCTTGCTCAGAGAGACAAACAGAAGAACTGGTTTAGCCTCACTTGATAACATGTTTACCAAGTAAAATTTTCAGGACAGGGAGATTTTCACCCGCAGTAAATAAGTTAATTTCGCGGGCCGGCAACATGCGATCGCACACCGTTTGCGCAGTGTTGTTGTTGGTGGTGAACAACAAGGTGCATTTCTTGGCACGTTTGTAGAGGAGGGGTACAAGGATTGGTAAGGGATTATAATCATGGGGGGTCGTGTTATCGGCGCTTGGAAGGCAGGAGGGCTCGGGTCTCTTCCTCCTCAAGGTCGAAGCCCCGATGGTCGTGCGTTTTGATGGCACAGCACAGTACGGCCGGAGCGGGTACGAGGCGCACGAGGGCGCCCCACAGCAACGAGAACGCACCGATGGCCACGGAGATGAACCAGTCATGCGCAGAGAGCGGCTCGGTGGAGAAGACAGTGCCGCCGAACTCGACGATCAGCACTTGCAGGACCGCCGTCAAGATCAGGATGCCGATGAAGACGCTATTCGTCAGCAGGTTGGCAAAGACGTTCCACTCGTGGTTGGCCTTTCGGCTGTTGATCTCGTTGAAGAGCTGGCAGAAGACGAAGGCGTTGAAGAGCACCGTGTTGCTGTACGTCGTCTCGCTCTCGTGGCCAAGCAGCACGTCGCCGAGGTACAGGAGGCTGAACATGGTGATCAGTTGGTAGACGGCCTGGCCGATGATGTTTCGCCACATCACCGCCGAGACAAGCGGGTAGTTGCGTCCGGCGGGCGGTTGCTCCAGAAGCTTGGGCGTGGGCGCCTCGGTACCGAGGGCCAACGCAGCGAGGGTGTCCATGATCAAGTTGACCCACAGGAGCTGGATGGCCTTGAGAGGCGTGCCCTTGCCCGTGAGTGCAGCGACAAACGCCACAACCAGCGCCACCACATTCACCTGGTGACGGATAAAGATAGGGTTAATTCTTGACGTCGCACGTCCATATGTACATGGCGGTGGGCAGTCGAACGAATGGACCGTACCGTGAGCTGGAACTGAAGGAACTTCTGAACATTCTCGCGCACGTTGCGGCCCCAGAGGACAGACTTGACGATGGACGAGAAGTTGTCGTCGAGGATGATGATGTCCGATGCCTGCTTGGCGACGCCCGTGCCCTCGATGCCCATGGCCAGGCCGACGTGCGCCTTGTTCAGAGCCGGGGCGTCGTTGGTGCCGTCACCGGTAACGGCTACCACCTCGCCCATCTCCTGTAGACGTTCCACGAGCAGCTGCTTGTCGAGCGGCGTCGATCGGGCGAGCACTTGCAGGTGCGGAAGCTTTGAGGCCATCTCCTGGTGAGAGAGGTGTCGGAAGACGGGGCCCTCCATCACGATGCCGCCTTGCGTGAGGATACCGCACTGCTTGGCGATGCTGCGCGCGGTGTTGCTGTGATCTCCGGTGACCATGCGCACGGTGATGCCAGCGCCTTGGCACGACTGCACGGCGTTGCGTACGTCGGGCCGCAGTGGATCCTCAATGCCGAAGAGGCCGACGAAGGTGAGGTCGCTCTCCATGCCGTCAGCGCGGGCCTTGCCCTTCTCCCTATCCTCCGCACTGGGCGGCAGGTACTCCGATTCTGGAAGATCGCGGTAGGCAATCCCGATGGTGCGCAGCGCGTCGTTAGAGAACTGTTCAACGCTTGCCAGGATAGCGTTCTTGTGCAGGTCCGTCAGCTCCACGATCTCGCCGCTGTTCAGGAGGATGCTGGCACACAGCTCGAGCACCATCTCCGGAGCACCCTTGCAGTGAAGCCGATGGTCGTCGCCTTTCTCGAGCTTGACCACGGTGCTCATGCGCTTACGATCGGATGAGAAGGGCAGCTGCTGAGCCACGGTCAGCCTCTCGCGCACCGCACCGTAGTTGCCGCCGAGGTCGCGGTCGACAAGCGACAGAAGCGAGCACTCGGTCTTGTTGCCGACGTAGGTGTAGACATGCGTCTCGGGATCCCTCCGGACGTGAGCCTTTGAGTTGACACTGATGCCTGTGTGGAGCAAGTACCAGATGGCGCTCAAAGTCAGTTGCTGCAGCCTGCCTATATATACACGCACATACGCACACTCGTGCGCGCGCGAGAGAGAAGAGAATAGGAACCTTCAATGACAGTGGACTTGACGACAGGATGAACGTTGCTGAAGGAGCGGTCATCGAAGAGCTGACCACCGAGCCAGGCTCGCACGACCGTCATCCGGTTCTCGGTGAGGGTGCCCGTCTTATCGGTACAGATGGTGGTCACGCTTCCCATGGTCTCGCACGCCTGCAAGTGGCGGACGAGGTTGTTGTCCCGCATCATCTTGCGCATGGAGTAGGCCAGCGAGATGGTCACAGCCAGCGGCAGACCTTCGGGTACGGCCACGACGAGGATCGTTACGGAGACGATGAAGTATCCGACCCAGTCCTCGAGCATGGCCCAGCTGAAGGATTCGTCGCCTTGCACAAAGTGGAGCCAACCCCACTGCACCACGAGGGTCAAGAAGATGAGCGAGGCCGAGCTGAGACCGACCCAGCCAATGCGCGTGGCCAGGACCTCGAGGTCCTCCTGGAGCGGGGTCTGGGTCTCATCCTGGCTGAGCGCTGCAACGATGAGGCCCCACTGGAGAAGCAGGACAGGGACAAGTTAAAACCATGAAAGGCGCAGGTCATCCGATCATCAGGACACTAAGGGAAGGGATGAGGAGACTCAAGACGTACCTGAGAATAGACGCCAACGGCCATAACCAGCATGCGGGCCTCACCCTCGGCGACAATGCAGCCGGAGAGGAGGAAGGGATCTTCATTGTCCTTCCGGATGGCGTCGGACTCGCCAGTCACGGACGACATGTCCAAGCGAAAGTCCGTGCCAGATACGTAGAGCCCGTCTGCAGGCACTCGGGCACCCGGTTCAAGGCACACAATGTCGCCCACCTGCCGATCCACCACGCAACATTTTAAATTAATTACAAAGTCGACAACAAAGCTTATTATTTATAAAAAAAATAAATTAATAAGTGGGTGGGGAGGATAGAGGAGGAGTTGACGCACCACGAGGTCAAAGACGCGCACTTGCTGGACCATGCTGTCGCGGAAGACCAGGACGCTCTCGTTGTCCTTCTCCTGCTCGAGCTTCCGGAACTGCTTGTCCTTGACAAAGTCGTTGGCCGCCGTCACCACCACGACGATGGCCACCGTGCCGAGGATCGACGCGCCTTCGATCCAGCCCGTGGAGCGCGTCTCGCCCTCGTCGGAGTTGGGTATGGCCAGCTTGAGGATGAGCGAGATGATGGCGGAGATGCAGAGGACGATTAGGGTGGCCTCCTGTAGCGCTCGCCACATCAACTGGAAGAAGGACTTGAACTTCCTCGTGGGATAGACATTGCTGCCGAAGTGAGCTTGGCGCTCGGTCAGGTCGCCGCCGGACCCACCCTCGATGTCTCTCCGGTGGCCACCGCCCGAGGTGGTCGTGAGTCCGGTGGCGAGGTTCACTCGCAGGCCCTTCTGGATGGTAGTGACTCCGCCGAGTTGGTCGAGCTGGGCGGTGCTGCCCCGGTCCTCGAACAGGGCCTGCAGGTCCCTCGGTCCAAAGGGGAAGGCGCTTCCGGAAGCCATGGCTTGCTGCTGCTGCTGCCGGTGCGGGCAGGCCGTGTGAGCGTGACAAGGAACGGAGAGGAAAGAGAGACGCAAGAAGCGCTCCGCGGGCTGGGTGGGCACCGCGGTGATTGGGGTTTGCCACCCGACTGTCCAATCGTGATTCGTGGGCCCCCGGTACGCCACGCTCCTCTCGGGCTGCGCCGACGGTTCAAACAAACAAAACAGAAAAAAAGAACAAAAGGCCTCCCCTCGGCCTGTTCCGGCCTCCTCGCGAAACGTAAGCGCCGGCTTGGGTGAGTGGGCTGCGCAACTCGCTGCCCGGAAGAGCGCAAAGGGGCAGCACCCTCTGCTCCACAGAGGGCTGCTACGACAAATTTGAAAAGTATGCACAAAAATACAGAATTATTTCGTCATCCGAAAAGACCAGCTCCAGCACAAGC
>CDFA01026177.1:0-13501 GCA_000826305.1 Acanthamoeba healyi | reverse complement strand
CGTTCCGTGTACTGGGGCGAAGATCGCGTCATTAAATTTTTGAACTTGAATTACCAGAGGGCAAGCGGCGCAGTACCAGGCTTCGTCCTACTATGGAGCTGCGGCTTCTGGTTATGGAAATCAGCAGCAGCAGCAACAGCCACAACAGCAGACCTGGGATGCCGCTGCCTGGGCGGCTTACTACGCGGCCTGGTACCAGCGCCATCTCCAAATGATGCCTCCGCGTTTGGCTCTCGCATGTCGATGGAGGGGGATCTCATCTCCGCTTCCTCTTTGTTGCGTGTGTTCGCTCGACCGGCATGCCAGGCAACCTCAGGCTGCGCAGACCCCAGCTCAGACGGCCGCGACCGCGGCAGCCACCGGTGGCCAGCAGGGCTCGGCTGACCAGGGACAGCATGCGGCAGCGTGGGCGGCCTACTACCAGCAATATGGCATGGCAGGGTACGTCTCTCTCTCCTGTGTCAGGGTCTATAGCAACGCCTGTGCGATGCATGGCGTGGGTGCCATCGAGGCAGAGTTGGATGCTGATCCTGGTGCCTGCCAATCCACAGGTATGGGTACGCCGCGCAGCCAAGCAGCGGGCTGGCTGCCCAGCCGGCCGCGTCGACCGCAGCTCCCGCTCCCAAGGCTGTGGAGATGTATGATCCCACTCAACCCACCACAACGAGCTATGTTCAGCCCTCTGGTACGTGCGTCGTGTGTGCCTCTTGACCTGTCATCGCTCTCCTTCTGATCTCGATCTCTTGTACGCACACGCCAGCTCCCGCCTACTTGAGCGCTGGTCAGTCAAAGATCTCGTTCCAGATGCGACCAAGCAATCCTTCCTACGCCAAGTACGCACCGCCCACTCAAGCGCCTGATCGCGCTTCGTGTGAGCTGACGTTGGGAGGGGTGGGACATCACAGAGTTGCCGCACAGGGTCTCAAGATTCAACCGACGAAGACTACGACGACAGACAGCTCCCAACAGGCCAAGAAGTCCAACACTGGTGGTACGTCGCCTCGTCGCTTCGTCGCTCTAGATTGTTCTGCACGCCTTCCCGGTTGCTGATCGTGATCATCTCGCTGCCTCCTGTGTCCTACAGCCGGCAACGGAGCGGCCAACACTGGTGCCAGTGGGTGGCCACCAAACCTGCGTGCCTATGTGGAGCGATCGTTCGCCTCGTGCGCTAGTGATAAGGAGAGGAACGAAATGGAAACCGTGCTCAAGAGGGTCATTAGTGAAACGATGCAGGACGGCTCCATGTGGACCAAGAACTGGGACACCGAAGCGCTGCCAAGGTGAGCACGAGCAGAATATTGTGCTGTAGGATGTAACAGCGTCGCACTAACCTGGTGTGGGGGTATGACGGCGCTTGTGTGCAGGCTTGGTGTGGAACAGCAACAACAGAAAAGACCCGCAGAGAGCACAAACACTGTGGACAAGTCGCGCAAGAAGATGAAGCAGGAGCCAGCCAAGAAACCAAAGTAATGTGTGATGCTTTGGTGGAGGGCGCTCGTTGATGTTTGCCTAATGCTGTATCTCTTCGCGTGAGCAGACAGCTGCAGCTGATGAGCTTGAACGGGGCAGGCAACGACAAGCGCGCCTTGCGGAGCGCTCGCTTTGCTGAGGTGGAAACTCAAGCCCCGCGTCGAAAACGCAGCAATTCATCGCAGCCGACCGTGGCCCTGTACGTCCTCACGTGACCTTTTAGGAAGGCACCGGTGTCACGAATCTTATGGTGCTGTCGTTTTGCGTGCAGGGACGCCGATGACCAAGACTGGGAAAGGATGGTGGTGCGAGGAACTTGTACGACTCTCGAGAAGGAGTATCTACGCCTCACGTCTGTATGTTCCCCTCTTCTCTGCACACCTCCTTGGTGGAGTGACCTCTTCCAGCGCACGGTCTGACCTTGTGGCGTGACCATGTTAGGCTCCCGATCCGTCGACCGTACGCCCAGAGCACGTCTTGAAGCAGGCGCTGAAGGCTCTATTGGACAAATACTCTCAGAAACCAGACTACATCTACACTTGCAATCAGCTCAAGGCCATTCGACAGGACCTCACTGTACAATACGGCCTCTCTTTCTTCTTGCAAGCTGCGTTGCCATCGAATCGCCTCGCTCACATTCGATCTTGAACGCGAACAGGTACAGCACATCAAGAACGGCTTCACAATCAAGGTTTACGAGAAGCACGCACGTCTTGCCCTGCAGAATGTACGCTCCTTCCTGCGCGAGCGTGATCGGGAGGGAGGCGACTAACTCACGCTCTGCTGTTTCATTGTCCAATAGGGCGATGTTTACGAGTTCAACGCTTGCCAGTCCCGTTTGATCGAACTGTACGACGAAGTCGAAGAGCAGGGACACATCGAAGAATTCACCGGTTACAGGATCCTCCATTCTCTCTATTCCAACTCTATGGCCGATGTGGCGTTCCTCATGGCCGAGCTCACTCCACGCGAACGAGAGGCTCGACCCATCGCGCACGCCCTCGGGGTACTCCTTCGCCCTCCCTCCTTTCTTTTCTCTCTTCGTACGTGCGCGCATTGCGCTCCTGCGTCCAACCGCTCTGCTCACGTGCATGAAACGTCCTCTGTGGCCGGTCGGTCATCAGGTGCGAGCGGCGCTGGCCATGTCGGACTACCACAACTTCTTTAAACTGTATAAACAAACGCCCAACATGGGCGCTTACATCATTGACCTTTTTATTGACAAGATGCGCATCTCCGCCCTCAAGACCATCTGTAAAGCGTACGTCTCCTTCCTCCTCACCATCCACCTCCCTCTCTTGCTGACGCCCTGCTCTTTCATGTGCGTCGTGCCGACGTATGGACTCCACCATTCATCATCGCGCAATTCCAGGTACCGGCCAACGATCGACGTGAACTGGTTGCTGTCGGAGCTTGCGTTTGGCAACAGGAAGAAGACGGGCCTCCTGTTCCTCAGGGAGAACGGCGTCGTGTTCGACCCCAAAGCCAGGACCGAGGTGGACACTCGCGCCTTCTACACGGCCCTCATCGCCAAACACCCCGATCGACCAGAGGCATAGTGAGAGAGATACACGGCCTATCTCTCTCTCTTCCCTCTCTAACCCTTTCTTCGTCCCCCTCGTCGTCGTGGTTGTCTCCCTCCCTCTTGTGTGTCTGTGTCTGTGTCTGTGCGTGTTGTTGTGTGGTGCTGCACGAATTGAAATGAAAACAATTTCTCGCCAGTTTCTTTTTCTCCAGCTCCGGCAAGCTACGGCGAAGGGGGGGCGGCGTAGCGAATTGTTTTGTACAGCCGAAGCCTAATCGACTCGACACCACAATGGTATGCTTCTGAATGGAACTGCAGCGCGCGCATCTTGCGCGTCAATTGAGGGGTAGCGCGTGTTGAGGCCAGGCTTGATCGGCCAATTATGCGGACTCTTGTTGATGCTCACATTCATCGATTAATTGTTGGGTGCAGGTTCGCTGGGTTACCTACACGCTCTCCCCCTTCCGTCAAAAGATGTTCCCCGGTTTCTGGACCGGCCTCATCCCCCGGCAGATCAAGAGGTGGAAGTACAACTTCCCCCGCGTCGCCCCCCCGATCCTCGCCGGCATTGGCATCTACACGTGGGGCAACTGGAAGCACGACCAGATCGCCCGCTCGCACTGGCACTAGGCCGCACGAGCCCGAGCGCTTAATGTAGTCGGCGCCGCGCCTCCCCTCATGTGTAGCTAGCGATGAGACCTCCTTTTCATTCGCGATATAAAGCCTCTGGCCCTTCCCATTCCCATTTCCCCCCCCCCCCCGGCGTCAATTCGCATCGATGCGATCTTCAACCAACCAGAAAAGAAGGGAAATAGGTGAGGAAATACGAGAGTCAACCCATCCAGGGCGACGGCGCGTAGCTCTCTCCTTGATCGCTTGCACGTGATCGACGCAGTGGCACACAAGTGCTAGCACGCTACATTTTGCGATTCGATTTTGTTCTCTCTACGTAGCGCGTAGAGACACATCCGAGGGGGAAAAACATGGAGATGGGGGAGCTGGTGCGCGGGGTGCTGGTGCCCACCTGCGTGGTGGTGACCACGCCCGGGGCCGAGGCCGTCTGCGGCCGCAACGGGCGACGCGTCGTCGAGGTCCTGCGATCGCAGAACACCACCCGCACCCTCGCCGCGCGCGGCCCCAACGACCGCACCTACGCCGTGCGCGACTTCCAGCTTCGATTCGCGGACCTCCAGGATTTCGCACGCCCCCCCGCGCCATCCTCGTCGGCCGCGCCTCCCCCTTCGTCGCCACGCGGCGGCGGCGGCGGTGGTGTCGTCGAGGCGAGCACGGGAGATCGCGAACGCGATGCGCTGCAGCGCCTGCTCGCGTCGGCTGCAGATGACGCCTACTCGCCAGCCCTCTCGCTCAAGGATCCTGCCGACGTGGCCTCCTTCCTTCGTGGTATGCATGCATAGCCCTCCTCCTCGTCCCAAGCCGCAGCGGGCTCCCTGCTTGCTGCCCCACCCATGGCAGGGGAACTAACGCCCGCGTCTCTCTCCACCACGCCGTGCGCTCGGCACACAGCGTGCAAGGGGCAGGACGTCACGCCCTGGTACACCCAGTATCGCTGGGCGTATCTGCGCTCCATCGGGCCCGCTCCGTTCGAGCAGTTTGACGTGCCGGTCGCCTGTACTTCGCCTCACTCCTCGCGTGTGGCTCCCACGCGCGCTATGCCACCGCGCGTGCCTATGACTGATGATGCGTGCTGGGAGCTAGGTCTGTTCGTGAGCTCCACGGGCGAGGAGAACGTGACCAAGAGCTTCCTGGACCTCTACAAGCCGCCCGACCTGCCTCCGATCTTCAAGGACGGCTTCATGGACCCCAACATTGCCAAGTTCCACCTCCTTCTGCACGACAATGCCGCCGACAGCCCGCCCAAGTACGTGCAATCGCCGATTACATCTCACGGTGGCTGCACTTTGGTCCAGTCTCTCGCTGGATGTGATCAAGAGACGACGGGACTCACGTGTGCGTGCCGTGGTTGCGTTCCACTGCAGCGCCGAGCAAGCGCTCACCGAGATCAGAGCCACGTTCGGGAAGGACTGCGCCCTGTTGAAGCTGAACTCGCTCCCGTCAGATCAAGCAGGTAGATATCACCAACACCGAGCTGCGTGCATCCCCGCCGCCACCGCCACGATAGGGCGGTGACCAAAGTCACAGTGTACTGATGCTTCCTTCATCAGGGGTTGGCTGGTATCTGTCTGGCGAGGACGTACGCAACATTCAGGAGACCATAGCCAACTTGAGTGCCAAGACAGTGGCTCAGCACATGCAGTCAGTGATCGGACGTCTGCACGAACAGGTTATGGCCAACAGGTACCTTGCGCACTCTCTGGTTGTCGTTTTGCGCTTGCGGCTGACTGACGGCCGCTTTGTGCCGTCGCCTCTAGGAAGGGCTTTGTGACGGCGATGGCGCTTGGAGCGTCGTCCTTCATGGGTCTCAAGTTTGGCCGAGCCAAAGCCGCGAAGCCAGCGCCTACTCCGTCCAGCAGGCCCGACAGCCGCGCTCATGTATCCTCATCATCGCTTTCTGACGTCGCATGACTCCTTTGCTAACTGCGACGACTTGCAGGAGGTCACGCGACTGTTGGCCGATCTTGAATTCATGATCGGCATGTATGACCTGGCCCTGGCCAATTACAAGGTTCCGTTTCTTGAGCGCTCTCTGCGCGTGCCTCATGCGCGCTCGCAGTCTGCTGACGTTCTCCACGCTTTGCCCTTCTCAGCAACTCGCGGGCGAGTTCAAATCGGAGAAGGAGTGTGGTCCCGAGTATTACGCAGCAGCGCAGGAGATGATGGGTCTGGCCACGCTGATGTCCGACCCCACACCTCGAGGGCCTCGTCGCGACGTAAGCTTCCTCACACACACTCTTCTCATAATGCTCTCTCCCTGTCAGAACTGACGTAGCTGCATCACGCTGGCCAGGTGGAGCAATATTTGGAAACAGCATGGGACGGCTACAGACGCGCCGAGAACTGGACTCATGCTGTTCGCGCGAGCGTGTTTCTTTCGGAGCTGCTCTCTACGACCTCTCCTCGTCAAGCGGCCCTCACCCTGCAGGTGCGTGTGCCTATTCTGTCTCGGCACCTGTTGTGAGTATCACAGCTCACGCGTTCAAATGATCGCCTGTCCTCTTGCTCGCAGAGGACGGCGTTAGCGCTTCCGGATCACCTCTGCTCGGCGTTGCTGCACGAGCAGTCGGCCTTCCAGTTCTTGCACCAGACCACGTCCGGCCTTCGACAGTTCGGGCTCGAGCTGGTCGCTGCGGGCAGCAATTTTTGCGAGGCGGGACAGTTGCGTCACGGTCTACGATGCCTTCTCACTGCTTATTCTCTTTACGAGGTATCGCAATTGCTTCATGCGTGACGTTATGCTGTGCGGTGTGTTAACCGTCGTCTTTCCCACTAGAACCGAGGCTGGGGCGGCATCAGCGACAGCCTGCATCTCAAGTTGGCTCGATATTCCTTCCTGGTGGGGAATCACGAGCGGTGCCTGACCTTCTTCCAGAAGCTATTCACCGACTGCCACCAGCCACCGCCTGTACAGAACAGCTTGTTGCGCGAGTTCCTCCATCTGGCCACCCAGATCGCTCAGACGAACGTGCCGTCGTCAGACCTCGTGGCCTCGTGTCTGCCCGTGCCCGTGATCGACCAACAGTCAGTGCGACTGTTTCTCGCTTCCTACGATCCATCTAGGTACAGCTGCATTGCCTCATGTTGACGCGCCTGCCTGCGGGACTAACGTACGGTGTGGGCAGTGGTGGCGGTGAGCAAAAGCTGTGGGATTCTCTACAGAGCCGGTTGCTGACTAAAGTGTCGGCCCCACGCTCCTCGCTTCCGTCCTCCCGCCCAGTCTCAGTCATTCACGGTATGGCGCCTCGTCCCTAATTTGCACGCCTGTCTGCTCATCGGCTCACCTTCCACCGCCGCACACACACACACACACATACACACAGAGTACGTCTATATTGAGGTGGAAGTGCGAAATCCTCTCCAAGTGCCTATCCAGCTGACCGACGTTCAGGTTCGTGAGTTCTCCTCACCCGGTGATCGTGTATACTAGACGCGATCCGGATCGCGAAGTCGTGCAATGCTCACGCTTTCTGTACAACATCAGCTGGTGTGCACCCATCTGCCGATAAATGGTGACTCGCAAGACGACACACCTCGGTTCCTCGTCGAGCCCTTCAATCACGTGCTGCGAGCTCAGGAAAAGCAAAAGGTGCGTCCTTGGTGTCGCGAGTTCTCTGATCACACGCGTGCTTTATCCTAACTGATCTGATGCGCGAACGCGCGAGCAGCTGCTGTTCTGGGTTGTGCCGCTTGTTCAGGGTCAGCTGGTGATCGAGGGCATCGGGTTCAAACTCTGCGGCATGCTCTGGGGCCAGTCCAATTTTATCAATCTCCACAAATGCTTCGTCGGCGGTGGCGGAGGACAGACACAATCCTCCTCCTCCTCCTACTCATCGTCCTCGCTTTCCCCGCCGCCCATCCAACCGCTCTCGTCCCTGGTCCAAGTCAACAACAACGCCATCCACGTCGTTGGCGCCATGCCGCTCATTGAGGTACGCTCGGTCCTAAGTCTTGGTTTTGACAATCCGCGACGTTATGTTGATACCATTGTCTTGATGCAGGCGAGCTTCGAGAACTTTCCAGAGCACATGCTTCAGGGCGAAGTGGCCCTTCTCACTCTCCATCTCAAGAATATTGGACACGTACGCGAGCAGCTCGTCTCTCTGCGCTTCTGGCTGGTCACACCGGTCCAACTAACGCTGGCGCACAACAGATGGGACTGGAGGGAATCAGCATGGGGATCTCGCATCCACACTTCTTCGCTATTGGCGATGGCTCCGATGCCACGGCAGCCACGGATGACCAGCAATCCCCACGGCCTGCTGTCCCTCCCGCGTACCAGCCCTTTGGCGCGCCACCCATGGAGGAGGTGGGTAGCGTGGTGAAACTGAGCTGGATCAAGGCACTAGGCCCCGGAGAAGCCGTGTCACTGCCCGTGTGGATTCGTGCCGCCACTACGGGCCAGACGAACTTTCGTTTCCTCGTCTACTATCAACCACAGGTACGACGGCGACAATCTTCCACACTGCGCTGCTGTCTGCACGCCTGCCTCTTACATTGCTCGTGTGATAAATGCTCAGAACGACGCGGCAGAGCAAACTGCGGGCTCGAGCACAGACGCTACAGGCACGCAGGGTTCTGGTGACCACCAGCACCCGGGAATGGCCTACCGTTTGCACCGCATGTCGCAGAGCGTGCGCGTCCGTCCGTCCGTCGGTGCCAGCACGTGGCTGCGCGTGTCGGCCGTGGACCTGTGCTCACAGGTTTTGGCTCTGACCGTCTCCAACGCTCACGACCACACGTCCTTCCGGCTCCAGCAAGTGTCGGCCATCTCACGCAAGTGGACTCTCCTTCCACTTCACGCTTCCGGTGCCACAGGACAGGACAGCGGCAACGGTGATGGCGATGGCGCTCAAGTTAGTCAGACGAGGCAGCGTCGCCGTCGCCGTAGCAGTACTACCAAGGAGATGCAGCAGGAGTACAGAGTGGAGCCCGGCCAGACCAAAACATTCTTCCTCCGCATCATGCCGCGCGCCGATCAGGACTCCAACGACAACCGCGTCGGGACTCATCTCACCTTTGTACGCTGAACCCACGCACGCGCATGGAGCGGAAGATCTGCGCCGTCTGACTCCTGCATCATCTTGCATTGCATTGCAGGATGACGCCGACCAGATCGACCATCGAGAACAGCCCTACGCTAGGTTCCTTCGCACGGAGCGGGATCGGCATATGGCTAGCCTCGTGCCGCTAGGCTTCATGAACCTTGACCCGTGCGTCTTATTTGCTTCCCAGGGATTCAACGTGTGGTGTGTGATGTTGACCGCAAGAGCAAGCTGACAGATCCTCCTCCTTGTCATTGCAGGCTCACGGGGGAACCGATTCCACCGCCGCCACCAGCGTTGGATTTGCTGATATTTTGGCGGACGAGGTCGGGTGGCGTCGTTCACCACGGCCTTCAGTACATCCCCTGCTCGCCCACCTCGCCACCGGCAGCCCGTACGTGTGTGCCATATAGCCCCTCTCCCTCTCTCTTTATCCATACCTATTGATGTGTTGTGTTGCTTGCTTGCTCTGTGCGTTTCGTGTCGTGATGTTCATACGCCGCGTGCGCAGGGCCAGAGCTCACGTCGCCTCCGACAGACACCAATTCCAATGTAGATAGTAGTACCAGCAGCAGTTTCAACCAGGCCGCTCTGGAGCAGCCCCTCCGATTCACCGTCGTTGCCCCGAGACAGGTACGGCGAGGACGCAACCCCTCCCCTTCCCGCTCCTCCGTCGCGATCGCAGGCTCACCTGCAGTTGCTGCAACCGCAGGTGGCGCACGAGTTTGGTGGCGCGCCGTGTGTCGTACCAGCCACCATCCAAGTCAAGAACATATCCGGCGTCGGTACGGATCCCAGCACCCGACGTTTTGCGTGATGCCATGGCATCACTGAGAGAGAGCTGCGGCGTGTGTGCATGTGCGTGGGCATCCTCATCGTCTCTCGCGCAGAGCTGAACGTCCGGTTGGAGCTCCTTCGACCCAACCAGCCGCGCCGCCCCTCGCCGTCGCCATTCTCCTCCGCGAGCTCGCGGGCCTCACAGCCACCAGGAGTGCGTCGGCGTAGCACGTCCATCTCCCGTCAGCGCGAGGTACCACCTACACCCACACTGCGCGCGCATGCTCACAACCGACCGACCGACTGACCTCGCTCGTCCTCAGGTCGCGCTCGTGGTGGAGCCCGAGCCGGACGTGGAGCAGCACTACTTCTGGAACGGGCCGACGGTGCTGCAGGCCGGTAGCGTACCTGCGGGCGGCGATGCGACCTTTGCCGTGACGCCGTGCTTCATCTCGCCCGGCACCTACAGCCTCGAGCACTTCCAGCTCGTCGTCACGTCGGCCCAGCTCTACCCGCAGCCCTACACCATCTCCCCGCCGCGGCATCTCATCCACGTCACCGTCCCCCCTCTCGTGGCTTGATGTTGTTCCACATCCCCATCAAGCTCAATGGCACAGAGACACACACACACAACGCATCAGCTGCTGCCTCAAGGATGCGTGCGCACACACAGGAGAACACCGTACAACGACATCAGTAACGGCGCACTCCAAAAGGATGATGATGGAACACGTTCTTTAATGAAGTTAACAGCCATCATCTTTCTCGACGCTCGCCTTCTGCCTCTTTCGTCCCTCATTCACCTTCACTCCCTGATGAACATAGTATTTGATAACGAAACGAAGGGCATCGGAAGGCTTGCAGAAGTGCTTCTTTGTCTTCTCCTTCCCCATCAGGAGCCAGAGCATCGATGGATGGGTGCATGGCGCGCCGCAACTCCTGTCGTGGTTGATATCGGAAAAGCCGTCGCATAAGGGAGGCTCCTCTCGCTCGAGCGAGTCGTCTTCAGCAGCAGTAGCAGCAGTAGCAGCAGTAGCAGTAGCATCGTCAGAGCCCCCCCACATGGCGTCGGATCGGTCGCTCGTCGCTCTGACGGTCTCGCATTCAGTCTCAAGGATGTGCAAGATCGTCTCGCAATCCTCCTTGCTGTTTAGGTGTGCTTTCTTGCACACCATCACCTTTCGATGCTTCCCGACAAAGATGAAGGGGAGTACAAGATTGGCGGGGGATTTAGAGGCGGAGCACAATACGCACACCCTGCCTGTTCGCTGGCTCTCGGTGAGGCAACTCGCCGGGCTCGCACTGGGCAGTGTTGCCGCCCAGCCCTCATCCACCCTGGGAGGAGCTCGAGCCGCCTCCTCCGCGTTGCGTCAGTCGATGGTTCGGGGTGTGTGATTTGGCCTAGGCAGTTGTCGCAGCTGCAGAACGGCCTGAAGCCCGCCCGTATGCACCACGCGCGATAGCACCTGGGGATGTGTCCTGCAGCAAAGGCTATGCTGACCTGCGCCTGACAGGTGAAGCAGGAGAATGACGTGCTCATCTTTCGGGGTGTGTGGGTGGGGGAGCAGCAGACGATTTGTTCAAGCGCCCTAATAGCGGGATAAAACTGGCAACGAGTTGCTGAAAAAGTTGGGCCAGTTTTTTCCGATGACAGCACCCAGGTCAAAAAACATAACATACAAAGTCGTTAAACACAAAAATGCGGGAAATGTTCGGGAGGGTGTGCGCGACATGCGCGAGATTTTTGGGACGTGGAGGAGCTCAGCAATCCCTGGCTTTTTCGGGCATTGCTGGCCGCACTCCAGGCGGAGGACCTGGGGGAGGAGACGTTTCGTGGTGCAGAGCATTGCCCACGGGGAGCACCAGCCAGTCCACACAAGCACAAGCACGCGCAACCACACACACACACAGCGAAGCCACCTGACGTATATGGAAGGAGTAGAGAGCACAAGCGGCGAGCAGCAACAGGAGCAGCAAATGGCAGCTGCTGCAGGCTATGACGACCTGAACACGCAGCAGTTGAGGGACCTGCTCAAGAGCGCGGGCGTTAGCGCCCACGGTGCCGAGCGCAAGGAGGAGCTCATCGCCCTTGCACACCAACAGCACGTCGACCCCAGCATCATCACCCACAAAAAGGTGCGTCCTCCCCACAGCGCCCACACAAGCTTTGCGTGGGAGTGTCCTCGCTCACGCCCCCAGCGCGTGCGATCAACAACAGAACCACCTGAGCGAGGAGAAGAGTCCGTACCTGCTGCAGCACGCGCACAACCCGGTGCACTGGTTCGCCTTTGGGCAGAACGCCTTTGAGCAGGCGAGCAAGCAGGACAAGCCGATCCTCATCTCCATCGGCTACGGTTCGTGCACACGTCGCCTCACGTCGCTGCATTGCAACGGCGCTGTGCTGTTGATGGTGGTTAACGTGACGAGATGGCGTGTGTGTGCAGCGACGTGCCACTGGTGCCATGTGATGGAGAGGGAATCGTTCGAGGACGAGCAGGTCGCGCAGATGATGAACGACAACTTCATCTCCATCAAGATCGACCGTGAAGAGCTGCCTGGTATGATGACGACACAGCCGTTCCTCTCTTCTTCTCTCTCACCCGCTCGCTCAGGCTGACCTGGTTGTGTGTTCTCGTCTCTTGTTGTGTACGCTGGCCGCCAGACGTGGACACGATCTACATGTCCGCCGCACAGAGCATGGGCGTATCAGGCGGCTGGCCGTTGAACGTACACTCCCTCCGCTCACGTGTATCACCACACGGGCCACGAACGCGACTCTGATCCACGCACACGCACACGCACGTACAGGTGTTTGTCACTCCAGACTTGAAGCCATTCTTTGCAGGGTACTATATACCTGAGCTCAGTCCCACCTGTGCCCGCAACGCAAGTCGAGACTGAACGTGTGCATGCGTGTGGTCGTCACACATAGGACGTACTTCCCCAAAGACCACTTCCTCCACGTCATGAAGAACCTGGCTGGAGCGTGGAAGTCGAATCGCGGCAAGTTACTTCGCGTCGCGGATGAGCTGCACAACCACCTCAACGCCAACTCGACCAGGTATCTCTCTCCCCTCCTTTGCATGAGCTGCGCTCTCACCACTCTGAGCGCAACACTGACTAACTGTTGAACGAATGCAGGCTGTTTGGCAAAGGCAAGATCCCGCTCGATGAGAACCTGTTCAGACAAGTCTTCAAGGAGTCTCTCGGTACTCCTCGCTCCAAGAGTGATCAGACTGATTGCGCTCATCTGTGTGTGTGTGTGGCGTGAGTGCATCCCTAACGCGCGAGAGGTTGATCGGCGCGCACAGACGACTTTGACGAACAGTACGGTGGCTTTGGCCGCGCTCCAAAGTTCCCGCCGTCGATGCACATCATGATGCTTCTCCGCATCTTCCGGCGCACCGGAGAGAAGGAGGCGCTGCGCATGGCCGAGGTACGCGCCTTGTCGCTAGCAGGAGAGGGAGAGAGGAGAGGATTTGTTGGGTTTGTGCTTACCACACCCCGCTTGCGTGTCGTTCCAGTTCACGCTGAAGCGGATGGCTCAGGGCGGGCTCTACGACCACCTGGGCGGAGGCTTTGCTCGTTACTCCACCGACCGCAAGTGGCTCATTCCGCGTACGTACATCCTCCTCTCTCCCTCCTCCCCTCCTCGCAGACTGCAAGAGAGAGAGAGAGAGAGAGTGCTGATAGATCACCATCTCCCTCAAAGACTTTGAGAAGATGCTGTACGACAACGCTCTGCTGGCTCAAGCCTACCTGGAAGCCTACCAAGTACGCATCACTCTGCGCTAGTCACATCCAGTGATTTGATGGTTATGACGATGATGATGAGGGCAAGGAAGAACTCATGCATCCTGTGCACAGGTCACTGGCGATCCAACCTACGCCAGCATTGCCAGAGAGACGCTCGACTACGTACGCCGGGTGATGGAGAACAAGGAGCTGGGCGGCTTCTATTCGGCTGAGGACGCCGACAGCGAAGGAGAAGAGGGCAAGTTCTACGTCTGGACCAAGAGGGAGATCCACGACGCACTGACGCCCGAGGCAC
>CDFA01026176.1:560-14785 GCA_000826305.1 Acanthamoeba healyi | reverse complement strand
TCTCCAGTTGACGGTGTTACGTCGCAAAGGATGTGTCGACTGTCGACAGTTTCAGGATTCCGTTGGCGCACCGTCCATGCCGGCGACATTTCGATCGTCGGCCTCGGAAGTCGGCGCGTGCGTTGAAGCCGCGGCCAAGGTCGGGCGCTACTCGCGAGCAGATCGATCGATCAAGACACGAAGAAGGCCTCGGAGCGGAGACGGGAGCAGCTGCCTGACAAAGCAAAAGCGAAAGCGAGAGGGGGGACAATCCAAGCCATCATTGCCAACTTTCTGGGCCTTCCCTGCTTAGATCGAATTTTTTAATTTTGAAGATCAATTTGTCCGTGCCAACGAGTAGAGCCGAACCGAAAGAAGAAGACAAGAGAGAGAGAGAGAGGATAGGCACACATGGAAGGTTCAACGCCTGACGAAGAGGCCGTCAATGCACAAAGTGGACAGGCGCTACACGACGCGGGCGAAGTCGCGGTGGACAAGAATAACGACGGCAAGGGCGAGCGGGAGGTGCACTTTGAGGCCCCGCGGCGGTCATGGAGCACCTTTGCTCGGCGTACGCCCAAAATCAAGTACGCCAGCCCCCCCAGGCAATTTATTCGATTTTTATTCGATTTTTATTTTTAAATTTTATGCCGGCACGTTTGTTCTCGGTGGTTTATGTTGTTTCTGTATTTTTATTTTTATTATTATTTTAATTAAGTTAATTCTCTATTGCAACATCAGGAGCGCATCTGCACCCGATAACAAGATTGCAGCTGCGGCGGATGATGCCGGGACAACTTCGGCCACGTCGTCGCCCGAGCCGACGCTGCTGTCCGCCGCCTCCGGGACTTCCACGTCGGCGTCGGCCGGGTCGAGTCCCACCGTGGGCACGCTCGCCCCTACGCCGGCGTCGTTTTCCTCTGGGACGTCACTGTCTTCGTCTGCCATCCCCGTGGTCGCCGGTCCGGCGGCCGTCTCGCCTGCACCGCCAGCGCGTGGCATGCCGCTCTATCTCTCGTCGTCGTCGCTACTGGGCGGGAGCAGCAAGTCTTCGGGCCTCAAGTGGTTCCAACGCAAGTCGCCGTCCGCCGTGACACTGACCACGGACAGCAAGGACAAACAGATGCTCTCTCCGCGCGGAGGCGACAGCGACAAGAAGGACCAGCAGCCGGACAAGACCACCACCAGGTCACACCTCTTTCCTGATCACAATCTGCGCTTGCGAGAGCCCTGACTGACTCGTCTCCTTGTAATTGTGGTGCCCACCGCAGTGGGCAGTTGGAGACCATCTGCCCTGTGTCCTATGCGGACTTAAAGCGGCAGCTCGACACGGTGCATATCCTTTCTTCCCTCTCTTCTCTGTCTCTTGAAGATGTAGGCGAGGAACTGACTCAACGCTACCGCACAGCTGAAGCGAGAGAACAACCGACTGCGATTCGAAAACAGTCATCTGTTCAAGGAGCTGGACATTGTACATAGGCAACTCTCGCTCAAACTGAGGCCGCCAACATCAACACGTACCCAATGCTCCCTTTGAGCAACCGACTCGCCATCGGTCGTGACTGCTCGCGCTCCTCTCTCACCATCTCTTCCTCCTCCTCCTCTCTTTCTCTCTCTCCCTCCAGTCACACCGAACAAGCAAAACTCGTTGGACATACTCAACTCACAGACGAACTACTCGTACAACATCGACACCAACTTGTCCTACAGGTAAAGTGCTCTCTCTCCCCCTTTCCCTCCCTCTAGTTTTTGATGTCGAATAGTGATTCCCTGATGACGTTGTTCGTTGACAGTCTTCCCCTGGACGAGTTCCTGGAGCAATACTACAAAGACTATCCAGAATCGATAGCCGACTTGACCATTTACCAGGTGTGTGACCGCCCACGCAGTTGTGCTAACTGCTCTGTGATAGTGGGCGAGTGCTAACTCACAAGATCGACCGACGATCCGATGGTCGTGTGCAGCGCAAGGGCAAGCTGGCCTCGTTCAGCATACGAAATGGCACCGACGGGGTGGGAGACAACGAACGTAGCAAGATCAAAGCCAATCTCGAATCTGCGCTAATCTCTCAGGAGGACGGCAAGTCCACAGAGAGCACTACAGGCGAGGGACACGAGTCCTTCATTCCCACGATTGTAAAGCGCCAGTTCGCTCGGTACGCATGCCGATGTCCTATGGCTGGTGGCACCAACAGGTGAGTCTCACTCAGCGACACTCAGGGACGTGCCGAGCATGGTCCGCATAAACGGCAAGATTGTAAATGGCCGAACGGACAACGAAAAGGTGCTGATCGCGTACCGGATCCTGCACGACGGGCTCGCCGGTAATGAGAAGCTCGTCAATCTGGTCATGAGCCTCGCCAACCAAAACCTCGGCATCTTCATGTATGAGAAGCTTGTAAAGTACGTTCATCACCCTCTCCCTCGCGCGTGCTGTCACGGGCCAGTCGTGCCTGTCCCCTCTGCTGACCCACTCTGCAATCAGGCATTACACACAAATTGGGATGATTGTCAAGCAGAGCTGGCATCACTATCTGGATATCACGCTGAGCCGGGTGAAGATCAACAAGTACACCAACAACAAGAATGTCGTTAACGAGCTCGTCGACGAGTACCTCCGCAAGGAGCGGGCGGCCGCCTCGACCGCTGCAACGAATCAGCCGAGCCGCCAGAAGTACGAAGACGGGGTCGTCTATCTATCCGAGGAGGAGTCCAACGGCGATCATGATGTGACCATGAGCCCCAACACCAGTACGCTCCTCGCACGCCACCACAACGCACACGCAAACTTGCTTGCTGTGCTCACTCAACTCGCGCGTTCACACCATCACCAGGGCTGCGAACACGAAAGGCCAGGCGAGAACGTAGGCGGGCGCCGGTGGAGCCCGTGGAGGAGAATCAGTCGATCGATGAGGAGAAGGCCAGGCTCGTGGAGGGCATCGGCATCTACATGTTGGCCATCTTCGAGCTCCAGAACACGGACCTCGACGGCGCACCGCTCTTCATCAAAGGGATGATGGAAATCAACTTCCGTAACAGCCCCGACGGTGCGTTTCTTCCTCGTGTCTACATACGTTGTGTGATTCGAGTCAGAGGCTGATGAGCGTGAGACGACACACAGGCGGTGCGGTGAATGTGTTGTATTCGACGCCGGCGTTCGACGTCCTCTCGTTCGTGCACTCGATCGACTTGGACGGTTCACTCAACAACAGCGGGGCCGAGTCGGAGGAGAGCGCCACCGACGATGACGACGAGTCGGCGCGTGATGACAACAATATCGATGACGCCGAGCGGCAAGAGCGAAAGCTGTCCGCTGATAATGACGATGCCAACAACGATGCCCAGAAGGAAGATGAAGCAGCAGGGACATCGACAACGCTTCATGACGACTCGAGCGGACCCATCGTCGACAGCGGAACGCACGCTAAAGACAACGGCGACGAGCGACGGATCGTGGACAGCGCGAGCGAGGCGAAGATGAAGGAAGCGCACGGCGACGACCAGCTGGCCGCCTTCGGCGACAACAGCAATAAGCACATTGCCGGGGACGCCACGACGGCCAAGCGCGCCAGCGCTCCATCAGAAGAGAAGCAGCCGCAACAGCAGCTGCAGCGACTGGCGGAGATCAAGCCGAGCGAAGCCGAGCGACCGCGCGACATCACCAACGGCGGTGGCGGTGAGGACGACGACGAGAAGGTGGTGGTGCAGAAGGGCCGCCGCCGACGCGTCCTGTCGATGCGCGAGCTCGATCTGACGAGCATCTCGGCCAGCAAGGCGACAATGAAGATCGCGAGCGCGCGCGACGAGAGCGCCCCCCTCCCGCCGGGCCTTGAAGAGAGCGTCGGCGCCGAGCCAGGCGCGAAGAGGGAGCGCGCCAAGAGCCTCGGGCGGAAGGAGGACGAGGAGTGGTTCCGGCGCATGGAGGAGGAGGCCGTTATCAAGACCAGCCCGCGTGGCTCCGCCCCTCCTCCTAGCAGTACGACTGCTCATCACATCGGCACCGGCAAGGAGAACTGAAGGGCGAGGGCCCTTGCGGGGGAGGCGGCAAGCTCCAACTCCTATGCAGCCTGGCAGCTGATGTATACACACTCACACAAACCACTTTATTTATTTTCAACAAACAATTCAATTGTAAGTAGACACTCACAAAGCCACACCACCAGCTCAGGCCATGCACGACAAAAAAAACAATTTTCTTTTTCACATGTTGGCAAGAATGTGAAATATCCACAAAATTAAAAAACGCGAAATGAATACAATGCTGTTTTCTTGGCGTGCTTGGGACGCGGACAGGATGAAGAGGAAAGGGGCGGACGTGGGCGATGGTGTGGTGACGGGGGAGGAAGAGGCCTCGTGTCCTGGTGTCGCCGCGGCGGAGCCGTTCAATTTCCTGAGCGATCTGCCTGACCTCGTGCTCCGCGCTCTCATCGACCTTCTTCAACCTGGCGACGGCGTGCCCCCCACGAGCGGTACCGTACCTTCGCTGTGGTGTGCGTGATGACGGTGGTCCACCATTGACACAAGACTTCTGCTCGCGCACGCAAGTCTACGATGACCACGACGACACGCCAGAGCCGTTTCGCACTTACGCCCTCCACCGCGCGTTCGAGAGCGACGCCGACTACAGACACATTTACGAACAGCAGTCGGAGGAACCCTCGGCGGAGGAATGGGCGGCCTACCAGGATGAACTGCAATCGAGGCCTCAACCTCTCTCCCACGTCCCGTGCGTCCTCCTCTTCCACCCGCACGTGCAGCTCGTCTCACACAGAGTGTGCGTGTGTGCGTGTGCGTGTGTGCAGCTACGAAGTTCTCACTGGGATGGGAACGGAGGTGGTTCCCCGCGTCTCGCCATCGCTGCTGGCGCTGCGGCTCACGTGTCACAGCGTGAAGTGGTCGATCGAGGCAGTCGCCCACCATCGGCTCTTCCCTCCGTTCGAGCTGTTCACGCGGGTCGATCGGTGGCTCACATCGCAGGTCCGCTGGCCCACTCTGCTCTTTGCCACGTCGCCCCAGGACGCAGGCGACCAGCACTGCATTCGCGAGATCGAACGCGTCGCTGTGGGCTGCGCCAACGCTCGCCTGCTCCAGCTAAGGTCCGTCATCGTGTGTGAGCATGCCTGAGTGACGACTACAACGATCTCGCCCTGTTCTCAGGTTGGCCACTACCAATGAGGGCGCAAGTGTTGCGCATCACTTGGACTGTGACCGTTACCCCCGGCACGAGGAGATCAAGGCCTCTGCCGGCGCGGCTGAGCGCGGGCGCTTGCGCGTGGACTACGTCATGCACGGGAGCGACTTTCTCGGTCGCGACGCTGGAGTCGGCGTAGAGTCGTGTCTTTCGCTCTCCCTTCCCGGACAGCCTGAAGGTTCTCTCCTTCCCCACACTCAAATGATCCAATCTTACTTGCATGCTCGCGCACGCGAGCGCACGCAGAGGTGATTAAGATCCTCTGCTCTGCGGAGGTTATCGACAGTAACTCCCGCAACGTGCTTCTCGACCTGTACACGAGCTCGCCCGTTTGGATCCGAACCTTGGGTCTCGAGGAGCTGTGCTACAGGCAGCAGACAAGCGACACACCCGCTACCACCGCCAGCGTCGCCACGATGCCGCTGCTCACCTGGAACTCCGATTCAACGTTTCTCTCTGGTGCGAGCCAAGAGGTTCTGATGCACCTATGGCAGACCCTCGGCTTCTCAACTCGGGCTGACGCTACCGAGGAGGAGTACATGGACCCGGTCGCTGTCCTCCCTGACGGCAAGACCATCTGGACGCTAAACGAAGCCGTGGCCCTGCTGTCTACCTACCTTGGCTGGTACAAGCAGCGTGGCCTGTTGCTCGGGGCGTGGAAGAAGCATAGGCCGTTCATGCCCAGGTCCCTGCGTCTTGCCGAACGCCATGAACATCGAGTACGTACACGTACACGTGATGGAATGCGCGCGCGCAAGTGTGTGACGCATCCATCCGCCATCCGCCAACTGACTTCGCCCCGTCCGCCGACAGCGCGCTCTGCTTGGGGCGGTTGAGAAGTTCTTCACGGACCAGATCGATTCCATACTGGTACGCGTCGCCCTCTCTCCTATCTTGCTTGTCCTATTGTCTTGCGAGACTGAACGTACACACGCACGATGTGCGCGCAGGCTCCGCTAGAACGGCAGCACCAGCTGCGCGGACTGCGCTACGTGATCTACACGATCGGGCGATTCTTTGGGCAACGCCGCATCGCGTTGGCGGGCCAAGCGCTAGCGAGCGTGCGCGCGGTGAGACCTACAATCGCGCCGCATCTTGCAGGCGTACATCAGCCCCTCGAAGCCCCTCAGGTAACCCTCTTCCCCGCATGTCGTGCAGTTTTTTGGTCCGACGTACTGACGTGCAATGGCCTCTTGCGCACACGCACACGCACACGCGCACGCACGCAGGAGTTCTTTGAGTCATTGCACTTCCTTCATGGACGTTCGTTTAACGTCGAGTTTGACGAGGACGCCTTCACCAGCACGAGCGTCCGCTACTGCATCCCTCTTCCCGACGCCAACGACGCAGGCGACGCCCTCGACGACAGAGCCAAGAGGAGAAAGGTCGAGGCCGAGAGCAGATCGCCTAGGGCTGCCACAGCAGCCAGGCTGTGGCTCGCCTACGACCGCAAGTACGCCACGCAGGACCTCAGCCGCCCGCGCGCCTGGCTCGAGAGACTTGCCATGAGGGTCATCGCCACGGACGACCAGCATCCGCTGCGGATCGAGTTTGGTGCCGCCGAGCGAGAGCTCTTTGCATCGCAGTACATCCAAGACGCCGAGGGCAAGTTCGATGCGTTGGCGAAGCAGTGGCTGGTACGGCTGGGCCATCTACTGCGTCTCCAGCCATCTTCATCTTCATCGTCTTCGGCGTCGGCGTCGCAAGATGAGCGTCAAGAACAACAACAAGAAGGCGAGACGAAGAAGGAAGAGGCCGCAACGAGCGAAGAGGAGTTCGCCGTCGATGTGGCGAGGTTGCTGGTGATGGTGGCCAAAGTGGCCATGCACGACGCGGAGCAGACCTTCCCCGAGGCTGGGGCCTACAATCAGCAACTCGTGCACGACCTCGACCTCCTTGCCGACGTGTCTGACGCCACCGCCGCCGACGATCAGCAGCCGCCGCCGCCGCCGACGTACCAAGACCAGGCCGAGGCCGAAGCCGCGCCACCGCCGTGCCGCACGACGCAGCAGGCTACCGAGTTCGTGCGGGACTACGTGCTCATGCCCTGGCCCACCTAGGTCTCCAAGAAGGCGCGTCAATCTGTTGATACTGTGCACCTGGTGGTGGGCGTGAATGGAGAGTGTGGTGGTGATGGTGTGATGGTGTGGTGTGGGAGGTGGACTCCCTTAAATAACGAATGGATGCACCGGCCGGCCGTGGATGGAAACCTCTCACTGGTCTCCGAACTTGGCCATGCTCTTCCACAGGAACCTCTCCTCTTCATCCAACGCTGCCTGTACGGTCGACTTCTTCTCTGCACGAGCAAACCCACCAGTCAGTCTCGCGTGGGATCCCACACCCGTTGGGTACGGACAGTTTATCTAGGTAGCGTGCGACACGTTGAGGGGAGGACGTGTGCACCTTCGGTTGGCTTCGCAGACTCGGGACTCGCCGACCTGATCTTGCCTCGCTGCGACTTGACCTCCTCGACGCTCTCGACCTCCACTGCGACTGCGGGCCGCGCAGGTGGTGCCGCGGCAGCGGCCGTGCGGTACTTGCTGAGCGGGTCGCTGGCCTGGGGCTTGCCGGCTTCGGATCGCACCACCGGCTCCGCCTGTGTCGTCGCGCCATCGGCGGCGGCGGCGGAGGCGATGCGGTACTTGCTGAAGGGATCGCTCACGGGAGCCGCCAGCGGTTTGGCATCGGCGATGACAGTCGTCTGCGACGCCGACGTGGCCTTCACGTCCGCGGCGCCGTCGGCTGCCGACTGGATTCGGTACTTGCTGAAGGGATCGGCGGTGGCGGCGCTGGCCTGCGAGCGGGCCGGAGGCAGGCCGAAGCTCATCTTGACCTTGGGCGTGGCAAAGTTGGGACCAGACGACGTGGCGATCGGCTTGTTGAACGAAGCCTGCGGCTTGGGCTGGGTCGTCGCAGACGACGATGACGGTGACGATGACGACGGTGCGCCGTGGAGCTTGGCATAGGCCCCACAGTCCGAAGTGGAGAGACGTCGAGACTTGTCGATCTCGGACTTGAGGCTGGCAGCTGAAGGTGACGCCAGCGACTCTGCCTCCTTGGGCGTCACCGGCGCTGACGCCGGTCCGTTCATCGCCAGAGCAGGCACCGACGAGGTCGTGCTCGCTGTAGCAGTGGACGGCGTTGCTGGCGCGCCAGTGGCGCGGCGGAAGCGATCGAGGCCAGGGGCAGCTTCGCGCTGGGTCCGGCGCAGCTCGAGCGTGTGCTTGCGTGTGAGTAGGCGCTGCATCTCGGCCTCGAGCTTTCGCCGCTCCTCGTCGTCGAGGGGTGGCTCGGTGGCACCATCTTCCTGCTCGTGGTGGTGACCAGCTGCGTGCTGCTTGCCGTCTTCTTGTGTGGCTTTGATCTTGTACTTGTCGAGGTTCTCCTCCGTGAGCTTGCGGTTGAACGAGGCCAGCTGCTTCGTGAGGCTGCGCAGCTCCTCCTCGTCCGTCACCGCGCTGTCGGCGCTCGTGGGCGACGTCACGAAGACGGGCGTAGCGGGTCCAGACCCTCCTCCGTCCTTGATACGGTACTTGTTCATCGGGTCGCTGTTGTCCTTCTTCTCTGTCTGCAGGCACAGGGCCGGCATGCGGAAGCGGTCCATTCCTGCCCACACAACACACACACGCACGAATGCAATGATAAGAGAGAGAGAGAGAGAGAACAAGGACAGGTGAAGTGTTCAGCACGTACGTACGTGTGGGTAGTTGTGTGCGCAGGTGTCGATTGAGATCGACAGGTGAGCTCAAGCGCTTGCTTCGACGAACGACTTAGTTACAGAGTTGACACAGAGTTAGTTAGGAACAGAACAGAGGGAAGAAGCTGAGAGAGAGATCTAAAGACATCTCGGATCAACAGTGGTGGTGGTGATACCTTGGTGCTGCTGCTGTTGTTGCCTCCTCTTCGTGAACTCGTGATGGTGGGCTTAAAAGGCAAGTGCCTCCTCTTGCAGATAGAGTCATCCGAACTCCGTACACCCACGTCACTTTTTCTCGCTATCGCGCGAGCGCTGGCGCGTGACGCCGTCCTTTCGCGCATTGTTCGTGCACCACCAACCACCATTCAATAAAAAAAAAACTCAACAATCAATTCGTACATGGTCGTGCACAACGATACACTGCAACTCAGCTTGCTTGCAGGGGTGACTCCTGCCTCACATACACTGAGCAAAGTGTGAATCTTGGATTGATCATAGCTGCAGATGGCGTGTGCAAGAGGGAGGGAGGGAGGGAGGGAAAAGAGAGACGGGGCGGCGAACAATGGGTATGGTGGACAGTAAATGCGAGCGCCCTCAGTCGAGCGGCCATGAAAGGCCCAAGGCTGCGGCCAGCTGGCGGCGCGGCTCGGCTTCTCCTTTGACGAGATCGGCGATGGGCTCGGGGAACCGCTCGCTCAGCGTCGACCATTTGAAATTGTTCGTCCATAACCCATTGCACCTGCGGACACACAGTGGGCATGTCAGTCGCATGAACGTGCAGCTCATTGCTGATAAGAGGGTGAAGCGTGTACCGGACGACCGCGCGCATAGTGCGCTGCTCTTCATCACTCCACACATCGTCCGCGTTCGCGGGAGGGAACGCTCGCTTGACTGTCGTCGTTCCGCTAAAGGTCGTTCTCAGCACCTTGAACAAGAGAGTCCAGACCTGCGACGGCTCTGATATCAAGGCATTCAATCAGTCAGTCGGCGTGGATGGGCGGCTGGAGCTGTAGGAGACGCATGCTGGCGTACCTGCACTGTGCGGCAATGAAGCCAGCACGTCTTCGAGTTTGTGCTTAAGCGACAGAGTCAGGTTGGGATCGAAGAGGCCCAGCTCCTCGGCGAGCCTCTCCAGCCTGTCCGAGGTGGGCGACCGTCTGCTCGTCTGTCTTGGCACGGCATGCTCGGCCACCAGCTGCTCCACCACCACTTGCTTGAGGCTCGGTATACACCGGGCCACGTTTAATCGCCGCTCGAGTTCGGAGGCCTCCCGCGCCATCGTCGTGTCCTCCGATCCAGAGCCGAAGGGCGCACGAGGCTCACTGGGCGAGAGGTGACCGCTTTGCCTCAGGCGCAGGAGCAGCTTACACAGACCCATTGCGGCAGAGCCCTGCAGGTGGTTCGCGCACAGTTGATGGTGAGTGCCCGTTGCACTAGACAGAGGGGGGAGAGAGAAGACATGTCCTTACTTGCAGGTGTGTCTGGCCAGCCGGACTCATCGCCGCTCTGGCCCGTAGGAGAGAAGCAAGCTCTTCGGGAAGCGCATCGGTCGGGTGAGGAGACGCCAAGGTCCCCAGCATCCGGGCGGTCTGGTCGAGAAGCGACGGCACTTGGCCTGATCGCATGGACGATGAGTTAGATCTCAGGTTAGCAAGCAGTGAAGCTGAACGGAGAGGCTAGCCTCTGCGGCGGGAAGCCACACGGAGAAGAGGCCACGGACCAGGTGGGAGCGGCAAGAACGAAGTGAGCAGATCAAGCACACGGTGAATGTGTCGTTCGTTCTCATCCACCGCGGTTCCTTCTTCACCAACGGGCACGATCACGCTCAATGCCGTAAGGGCGCTAGCTCTCACGGCAAAGGGCTCTGCCCAATCGTGCGCGGTGGCTTCCAACAGCGGCATCGTCTGCCTCCAGCACTCGGGACACGCCTTAAGTGGTTGAAGGTGTGTGTCTGGTGTGAGCAAAGTGGAACTCGCTGCAGATGAGAAGATAAACGGAGACCTACGGTGAACAGATCAGCGACGGCCTGCTTGGTAGCGCTGTCCCCGCTCTGCAGCAGTTCTCGGAACGTCGCCATGTGCTCGACCTGGTTCGCCAAGTGCAGTGAGCAAACAAGGGCTTCAACGCGTGAAGACAGAAGAAGGTCATGATGCATTGTACCACTTCGGCACGATGCTCTTCATGCTGGGCTGAGTCGATGAGCACCTACACCAATCCGTCAACACCTCTTATCATCCATGTGCGGTGGTGCATGTGCATGTGCGTGTGCTTGTGCGTGTGCTTGTGCGTGTGTGCGTGCGTGCATGTGCGTGTGCGTGTGCTCACGTCGCGATAACGCCACGGATTCCAACGCTAAGCTTGCATGAAGAAGGGACGCTGAATCACCGCGTACCCTCAATAAGTAAGGCTTGTCTGGCGTACCACCAAACTCGAGCAGGCGGGACACCCACTTGACCATCAGAGTGAGATTGCCGTACGAGGGACGTCTGGCTGTCGCCATTATTGACTGCGAATGCGCATGTCTCGTCGCAGCCGTGCTCGAGGCCAGGTTTCTGATGGCCTCCGGCATCCAAGAGCCATCCCAGTCATTCCAGGGCTCGTCGGAGAGACCTGTGAAGTCTGGCCACCTGCGATACGCGGAGGGCGGTTAGGTCTGTGTTGACGGTGATGGTCTCTCTCAGGGCCCACGTTCACTACACAAGGGCTAAGCTGTGTGCGTGCGTGTGTGTGTGTGTGTGTACTGTGTGCAGTTTGTACCACTTGCGTCCGTGAAGGTGCGCTGGCAGAGGCACGGACAAGAACTGCTGCATTGCGTCTCGCGTGTGCGGCAGACGCAGACGCTGGAGCTCAGAAAGTGTGGGGTTATCTCCCAGTGGCGGGTCGCGAGGTTCATCGGCTGCCAACAAGGAGCCACTGCACTCGTGGAGCTTGGCCGTTTGATGAGAGAGGGAGGAGAGTGGAACGCACTCCCATATAGCATCGAAGCTGTGGTCAAAAGCCAACCGCCGCAGCGTTCCTACGGTCAACTCGTCGAGGTCGATGCGCAATGTGCCCTCGTACAGAGGCTCGTCAAACAGGAAGCGGAGCACGAGCGCCGTGTACGCCCTGCGTCCAACGGTCAGCCATCAAGCCAGCCAGAATCAGCGGCCAAGTGAGATATTGGATTACCGGGCCTTGTGGGCAGGAGCTGAGGCAAGAGCTCCATCAGGCGAGGCAGCACGTGCAGCTTGGCCCACGGCCGCTTCGTACTGTCAAAGGCTTCCACCATCATCTGCAGGGATCAAGAGAGAGCGAGACTCAATGACCTCAGGGCCAACGTGAGGATGAACATAGAGTGGCGCGAACAGATTGACACCTGGGCGTAGAAATAGGTACCTCTGCAAACGAGGAGACGCTCTCGGAGCTAGCAACGTTGATACAAGGAAAGTCGTACGCCTGAGGGTCTATCTCCGCCAGTCGATCCGCGATGTGTGCCAGCATGTCCGGTGGGAGGACATCGGTGATCTTCCGGTCGCCGTGATTCTTCTTCCTGCGCAGCATGTCGCCATTGACTCCCATCCAGTGCCCTGGCGGACGCATGATCAGCAGCAGCAAAGCAACAAATGGAGTGACGGATTGTACCCTGACCGGGGGGATTCCAAGCTGCCTCCGCTTCGGAGTCATCAAAGAGGACCGAAAGGGCATGCTCAGCGGCAGCCGGGTGCGGTTCTCTCACCGCTTTCAGAGCGGCGTAGGACAGCGCGGTCTTAGTGAGTGGACCCCACGTGGCGGGGCAATCATCCTCGACGCTCTCAGCATCGCCGACGTCAGATCGGGAGCTCCCGGCGCTCCCGTCAGGGCACTTGCTGCTGTCCCATAGGCTGGCCAAGAGCTGCTTGGCAGCAAGAATCTTGTGCTCATTGCGCAGCTCGTGTCTGCGAATACGTACGCACGCACGCACGCACCGCACGCACCGCACGCACCGCACGCACCGCACGCACCGCACCGCACGCACGTGTGTAAATGAAGGACGATAAGCGGCTTTCACAAGCTGAGAACCCAGCAAAGAGCACCGTACCGGAGCTGAGTGCAAAGGGCAAGGACGGCGCACGCTCTGACCTTGTCCTGGCGTTCGTGCTGGATGCGCTCCATCAGGAAGGGGTAGAGATCCATACGGTCAGGTGCGACGGAGTTGGTCGATAGGAGCTCGATCACGGCGATCTTGAGCTGTGGTGAGGACCGCTCGCTCTCCTGGGTACGGTGGCACCACAAGCACAACGTGTCAGGACTGGCGGCGCCGCTGTGCAAGCGAGCGTTTGTTGTTACGTACAACGCTCGAGCGAATGCGATGCACCCAGTCTGACAGAGTCTCGAATCCGTTCTGCCACAGCAGCGGTACCAGCTGAAGCACGCGCTCTTCCCTGGGCTTGGCGGCAGCTCGTCCACTCGCTCCTTCGTCCTCAACCTGATGCCGACCAGAGGAACGTAAGTGCAAGCACGCTCGCACCAGACGATCAAACGAAATGACATCAGGTTGTGATAGGTTGAGTGTGCACCACTCGGAGCAAGGCCGCCAGCACGAGCATATGGACACCCACGCTGTACTCTCTCGTCTTGATATCCAGCAGGAGATGGGAGAGGGCCCTGTCGGCTTGCAGGCGGCGAGCGGCTTCCTCCTCAGTGCTGCACCTGTCATCAAGATCCGCCAGCAACAATTTGACCCACTCTGTGCACGCGCACGCCACCGCCACGTGAGCAACCTCCACTTCTGATGCCCATGCTCATGCGTGCTCGTCTAGTCGCGCACGAGCACCAGCGGCTCCTGGCAGGCGGAGTGGGAGAGGGGGGGTACCGCGCGCTTGCTCTCGGTGGGGCGCCAACCGCGAGTCGAGCGCAGCGAGGTGCACTGCGTCGTCCGGGGAGCCCTGCTTGTCCCCGTCGCGCTCCTGCCGCCTTGTCGCCCTCGCATGGCCCTGCATGCTCCACTCTCAACAAGTCTCGAGAAAAAAAAAATTTATTTTATTCAGTCCAAATTAAATTGAGATAGGAATTAAAAATGACCCTGAAAAGGGAGAAAATGGAGCAACGACGACAAAGAGCGAATGGAGGAACTGATGCCTGAGCTGGTGGCACTGGTGCTGAGCCAGGTGGACCACCTCAGCGTCGTGGCCTCCCGCTTCGTGTGTACCACCTGGAAGCGCGTGAGCCCGCCCCCCCACGAGCGATGGCAATGCGGCAGGAGGCCGAGCAGCAGGAGGAGGAGTACAGCCAGGAGGTGGCAGCAAATGGCTGGCTTGCACTGCTGCAGTGGGCGCGGGCCAACGGCTGCCCCTGGGACGAGTCAACGTGTGCTAAAGCAGCCAAGGGAGGCCATCTCGAG
>CDFA01026174.1:0-12523 GCA_000826305.1 Acanthamoeba healyi | reverse complement strand
GGCTCGTTCGGCGAGGCCTTCTGGCGCTTCAACTCGATCAAGGTCTACCAGTACCAGTTCTAGCCCTCCTCAAACTCATCACCATCACCAGCATCGTCGACCTTCGCTCCAAACGCTCACTGACTGGAGGCTTCATGCGCCGCCTGGACGGTGGCCTCCTGCATGTGTCGCTGGTCACGCTCTGCTTCGTTTTCAATCTGACCTGTTGTTTACTTCTTGATGAGTTGAATCTCATGAGTGATTTCGCTGACCATGTGGCCCACGCTGAGCAGCTTCTCGAAGAGGAACTCGAGTTTACGTCGCTCGCCCTCTTCGGGCGTGAGGCTCATCCGCTTCTCCTTCTCGAGCACGGCCAGCTCACGCAGCTCGATCTCCTGAAGCTTCTCGATGAGCTTCTCGTTCTCCGCCTCGAGCTTTTCGATGCGCGCACGCTGCTCCCGGATATCACGCTCGAGAGCCTCCTTTGTCACCCTGTGCTCTCGCCGCTCCTTCCAGTAGATCGCCGCCATCTGCTCCAAGACTTCGTCTCTTTGATTGGAGGAGGCCTTCTCGTCGAGCGGCGTCGCCGGCTCGTTCGGTCGTGCTTCGCTTTCGCTCTTTCCTTCGCCGCTTTCGCTCTTGCCGCCGATGACCGCACCACCGCTAGTCGCAGGGATGCTGTTGCCAGCACCGTCGCCATTGTCGAGTTCGTCAACCCGCCCGGGGCTGTCAGGATGGCGTGTCGACGAGTCGCGTCCCCCGCTAGCGCCACCCAGCACTGGCGACGGCAGGAAAAAGTTGGCGGGCCGCCTCTCAAAGGTCTTGGCCGTGGTCCAGTCGTCCACATCGCTGTCGCTGTCGCCGTTGGAGTCGCTCTCGTAAAATTGCTGGTCGTCGCCTCCATTCACAGTCCCCTCGCCCTTGCCCGCCTTGACAGCACCCCGGCGATCCAGGCCGCTGCTGGGCGAAGACGACAGCGATTGAGAGACAGCAGGCGGAAGGAAATTGCCTCCGCTCGCCTGGACGCACGCCACGATGAACGCCAAGTCCTCGCTGGCTGTACACAGTCGACAGGTTATGAGTGTGTGAGAAGGTCTTCAAAGAAAGCGAAAGGCAGTGATTGCAAAAAGCTGAGGGCGTGTATACCCGCTTTGGCAACGTCCTCGGCGCGTTTGACGCGATCCTCGGCCATCTCGCGGAGGCATCGCTCCCTCTTCAGTTCCTCCCGCATCCGCATGATCTCGACGTCGCGCTTCTTCATGTTCTCCTCGTAGTGCCGTCGCGCCTGTCGTCGCTCCTTTTCGTTCTCGCGCTGCTCCGAGCGCCACTTTCGCTCCAGCTCTCCCATGACCACCGTTACCTCCTCCAGGCTCGCTTCGTTCTCCTTCTGCTGCACGCAGAGCGCGGTCACGATATCCATCAGCGCGGTCACTTCCTTTTCTCCGATGATCGGCATTGTGCCACTCTCCAGAGTGGGCACCGTCTCCGTCGCGCTCCCCGCCGACGGGGAATGCGTGGATAACGAAGATGAAGACGACGGCACTTGCGTGATGAAAACCGTCTGATTGAGCGTTGATGGTTCCTCCTCGCTGACCTGCCTCCTCTCTCCTACGGGATACGAGCCGTCGCTCCTCCACAGCGGAGTGCGGCCGTAGGCAGCGGATGTCGCTTGGTCGCCTCCCTCGTCACTGTCGCCACTGTGGCCGTTGTGATCCTCGGCAGCTGTGGTCTTTGCCACGGCACCACGGCCACCGGTGCGCCGAGGCGAATGTCTCTGGATGTCCGAGTTGCCCTTGGTCCCGAGTTTGGGGCTCTTGGCAGCACCGCCCTTCACACTGTCCGCCGCCGAAACGCCGAGCGACGCTAGGAAGCTGGTCTTATCCCACGACTTGGGGAAGCTGTGCCATGTGCTCGCTGCACACGACGCCACAAGCATGAGCCATCCGCACACACACGCACGCATGCACCCACCCACCAGCAGACACATCACCTGTGCGGGAGGGGACGTACGTTGAGGAACGCCGCCAGAGTGCGAGGAGTCGGATGAGGAGGAACTCGTGGCGTCGTGGAAGCTGGCCAGGTGGAGGCAGTTGCGGCAGTAGTGCCCGTCCCAGTAGTTGGGCAGGAACCCATCACACCTGCACCCCACACGTCAGTGGGCGAGTATATTTAATTTATTGCTAAAGTAAATAGAATAATAAATAAATAAAGCGATCAAAGAACGAAGCAGGGGAGGCGACCTGCAGTGAGAGCGAGAGCAGGCACCGCGAGTGGATGAGGGAGAGAGGACGATTGAAATCGGCGGATTGAAGCGGTGACCTCCTCCGCGGCCTCGCGAGGCAGACGTACCGGCCACGTCCACGCTGTGCCTCCTCGGCACCCCGTCTCCGTCCTCCTCGTCCTCTTCAGTTGTGGTATCCTCGTCCGCGTCGTCTTCATCCTCGTCGACGTCGACCACGGTTCTTGTTCGCGGTCTGGTGTCCGCCTGGGGTGTGGGCGGATGCACCACCGCCCCCGTCAAGGGGGCATGAGCCTCCTCGACGACCTTCCTTCCATCTTCCATCCGCGCTCGTGGGGCGTGCCCCTCCCTCGTCCTCTTTGCGTGCTTGTGGAAGGGTGAGGTTGCGTCGAGGAGCTCTCATGTGCGGTCCACACGGGTTGACGAAATTTAATTTGGGATTCTTTACATGCCAGGCCATCTATTGTGGCATGAGAAAAACACAGAAGCATCTTGCAACAGCATGGCCCAAGCACCACAGGGATAGCTTTAACCAACTTGATTGAAGTCAGAACTTAATCATCAGGCCAACAAAAAGTCTCAAAAAATAACAAAATTTTATTTCTTTTATTTACTTATTTTTTGCCAGAGCTGTTTTATGAACATTTGGTTTCTTGGTTGGTCTACCCTATGTGCTACCTCACAGGCTTGTTTGGGATATCACATACACCAATCAGCCAAGCAGCAGAAAACACGCAGCATTTTCCTAACGGTCGCTGCCACGTGTTGTCACCGTTCGGGGTTTGGGTAACCGAGGTTTCGGCGTAAGGTGGCGTGCGTTTGGCGCACCAAACCACACCAGAGAACAAACGAGACCGCAGACCGAGCGAAAAAATAGAAATTAAATACTAAATAAATAACAATAAAAAGAAAAAGAAGAGGGTAATTAGGCCGAATTCGATTACGTGGGTAGGCCCTAGCCCCCATGTTCCACCTCTTCGACTTTGTGGGCAAGCCTACGAGTACCGAGAATGAAGAGCTCCCCACGACACAAGCAGCCATCTCCGACGAAAAATTAGACGAGCTACAGCTACTCGAGCAGGCCCAATCGAGGTTACCGGCTTTCTGTCCCCATTCGTCGCCTTTCTCGACGTCTTGCCGAAGCATCCTCTCAGGCTTCGAGTGGTACGCCGAGGAGCCTCTGCTGGGCATCGACGGGTCCGAGCCGCTCCTAGAACGCCCAACGGTCGATTTCCAAGCCACATCTACTGCCGACCACCGCACCGACCTGGATCAAGTCCTAGAACCCTCCGACGACTCGCATGCGACTGGCGAGCTACTGATGCATCGGCTCTCAGCGCAGCACGTCGAGAATTGCCATCCCATTAATCAAGTCATCGCAGCCGCCGATGAAGACTCGCCCCCATTCGTTGTCGACACGTCAACCGTCTCCTGTCCGTTGATTCCCTCAAGCCCAACCACGGCCTCGCCACTTACCGACCTGCCCGTCGATGACGATCAAGCGCTCGAGCACTCTGGCGTTCCCAAGACGTACTCGCCTGAGGATGATGACGACATGATGATGGCCCTCGAGACGGACGAGTCAGAGGGCGGCGCCGCTTTGATCGAAACGGTTGCAGGATCGTCATGGTCAGGCCACACCGTGGTGATGATCTCTCAGCCTCAGACTTCCGCCCTTGACCTCACGCTTCAAGATCCCATCGTCGACGAGGACTGCGATAGCTACGGTGGAAGCGAAGAAGAAGACGACGAGGAAGACGAACGTCCCCTTCCCCGTCGCTCGTATGACCACGATGACGATGACGACAGCTCTGACGAGGACGACGATGCCGAGGAGGAACCGCAGCTCTCTCCTCGACTCGTGGACGCTCGCGCGCTCTATGAGGCCTATCTGCAGCGTCGGACCGAGGCGGGCGGACCAGACGACTGGTCCACGAGCAGTCCCGGTTCGCGCTCAGGCTACGAGGACGACGAGGGCGAGGACGGCTACGACAGCGGCGTGTTCATCGGGTTTGGTGGGTGGCAAGATCAACGTGCGCTGCATCGGCGCAACGAGGACTTCCCCTACCACACCTACAAGCCGCCACTCGTGGGCGATAGCTACCAGTCGAGCTTGCCCGCACTTCTCTCGGAAGAACAGCGCATGGCGCTTGCAGAGGTACTCTCCTCCTCTTATCCCGGACCTGCGTCACTTGATCAGTTCACTCATCAGCCTTGCGGTCACATATAGGAACCACTTCAAGAGGACTCTGACGAAGACGACGATGGCCCGCGACAGGAGGAGCTCATGTGGTCGCCCGATTCGGTGGCTGATTCAACAGGTAAGGCTACAGCTCGTCCGTCGATCTATGTGCGCTGAATGCTCACCACCAACAGTCGAGGACTACCTCATGCACGTCCGAGAGTTGTTGGATGAAGACGACTTCTCGGAGGAGAAGGCGCTGATCGCACTGCACCGCCACAATTACGATGTTCACGCCACACTGGCCGCGCTCGTCGTTGACCCAGAGCCTTTCCACAAACGTACGCTCTTCTGTTGCAACAGTGTGACGCTCGTTGTGCTTCAATGCTAATGATTTCTTCGCTTATGCGTGCAGAGCGGTGGAGCGATGAAGAAAAGGCCGCGTTGGTCACCGGCTGGAGTCTCTACGGGAAGAATTGGAGAAAGATCCAAAGCATGGTGCGTAGTGCAGCGCTGTTGATGCCCCCTACTGTTTGTCGCTGCGTTCAGCATGGCCAACGCACGATCTCACGCTTCTGGTTACTCTACGTAGGCGCCCGCAAGGTCAACAGGCGAAATCATGCAGTTCTACTATCAACACAAGCCACGAGCGGACTTGATCAGGCGGCAAAACCAAGGTTTGACTCTTCCCCGTATAACTGTGTTGACAGGTGTTCTCTTGCTCACTCTCGTAACACTATCTTCCCAGCAGACGTTGATGACAGCGAAAGCGAAGAGAGTGAGGAGGAGGAGGAACTCATCAACATCCACCTGGGAGCCATGCCAGACTCGCAGGAGCCGCTTGCCCGTTCGTCCGAGCCGTCCTCACCCGATCGATCGCTGCCGCAGTCGCCGCACCAGAGCGACCTCGCCCCTGTACATATGCCTATGGGCGAGGACGAAAGCGACCGCGAGGATGAAAGCGACCGTGAGGTCGAGCGCGTAATGGCGGAGGGTCTCATGCGCAGACACTGGGCGGTTGACGACGACGACATCAACGAAGGCGATGGCCAAGTCGAACTGCGACAGTCCAAGAAGAGGAGAAGGGAGATGGAGTATCCTCTTGGCGAGGACGTCTTGGACGGTGCCGACGGCGAGGGGAACGACAAGAGCGAGGAGGACGAAGAGCGCTCGGCAGCACGCAGCAAGCGACTACGACTCGATCGGGACGACGATCGGATCAACAACAGCGGTGAACTGCAGGAGGAGCAGGAGGAGATCGACGACGTGTGGAGCCAAGAGGAGACAACATCATCAACATCAACGTCAACAGCATCAACAGAGGGCAGGTCTGGTCGACTCGACACGCCCGCTTCCTTGTAGAGCACGGAGGAACGCGAGGTGGCACAGGAGGAGGTGGTAGAGGACTTGCACAAAGAGAGGAGGAGGAGGAGAGGGAGGAGGATGATGGCGATGCCCTCCCACATCAACACAAACCCTATTTATTGTAACTTTAGATACACACACACAACAACACAGGACGTCACGGTGGTGATGGTGGCGGGTCTTTCGCCTCGCACCACCAACCCCCGAGTAGTACAATAAAAAAAATACCCAAACGTACAACCGAAGTTGAAGAACGAGATGCAAGAGTCTTGTCTGTGCCTCTAACAACGGTGGCCACCGCAACAGCGAAACAAACGTGCCAAATGGACCATCATGTTGGATACGAGCTCTCTCCTACATCGAACATCGGCGTGATACCGAGTTTGCACGCACACAAATGCCAGCTTGCTGTGCCTGGACACAAAACCAAGTGGCACTTGATCCTCTGATTTGCTTCACGGCTTGGCTTCTTGAACTGGACGACGACGCCGACGCGGGTGGTACAAGTGTCTGGAACATGCGAAAACTAGCAAGCTCTGCTGCTCACCCAACCAACTTAAGGACACCGGAGTTGATGGCCACAAACTCCATGTACACGTTGTTAGCTAGCGCGACCAGATGAATCATGTCCTTGAGGACATCGTCCTCATTGGCTGTTGTCTCCCGTCGGCGAGTGCCGTTGGCCTGACCCACAGCCACCGCTCACTTCTCTAACCACACGCACTCGCACACACACGTATCGCGTCGTCCAGCTCGAGCTTGCTCTGCCCCACCGGGCCACACGCCATCACATCTCGCGCACGAACGAGCATGCGCTGTAGGCTCAGTTTCGCCGTCGCCTTGCTCGGCCTCCTCGTCCTCCTGCTTGCTCACCAAGCGCACGCGCAGTCGAGCGTCAAGCTCGTGGGCGCGGGCGGCGCGGCGGCCGCGAGCCTCTACAACTCGTACGGCGTCTACTACGGCTACTACAAGGACAACGTGGCCCTCGCCTACACGGCGGCGCCGATCACGCAGGCCATCACCCAGTACAGCCAGAGCCTGGTGGACTTTGTCGTGGCCGACACGGCCCTCGACGCAGACCAGCTCGAGGGTGCACAGGGCCTCGTGCAGCTGCCCACCGTCGGCCTCCCGCTGGTGATCGGCTACAACCTGCCCTCGCTCTTGACCAACGATTCCCTCGTACGCCACCCCTCCCTCTTCCCCATCACACTTCTCCTTCGCGCCCACGATCTGTGTGAACCCCACAAACCGCGGTTGATGTGGGGTTGTCTTGCGCTCCTGTTGTTGTGTTGGTGTGCCCCATTGTTTTAACTCCGACCAATTCGCCCACTGGAGCCTCGGGATCTTCCCTCAAGCTTCGCTAATTGCGCATGCAACAAACTCGAGGCAGTCCGTGTTGAATATGTTTAGACACACAAATCACATTGCCGTATTGATAGCGTCCAACGTGTTGTTGACCGTGGCCACGGCGTGCAGGTGCTCTCGGGAGACGTCCTGGCGCGCATCTGGAGCGGAGAGATAACGCGTTGGAACGACTCGGCCATCGTCGCGCTCAACGCCAACATCAGCAGCCGCCTGCCCGACGCCGAGATCGCCACCAGCTTTCGCACGGGGAGCGCGGTGAGCAGCAGCACCGTGTTCAAGCGCGCCCTGAGCATCTTCACCAACGGCAGCTTTCCTCGCAACGGCCTCCTCGAGGATCTGCCGCCGGCTTCGCTCGGTGCGTCGCACGGTTTCGCCACTGATGCGGCGCGCATCAATTACGTCCGGGTAAGTGCAGTGGCTCGGCTCTGGCGCTCAACAACAACCACGGAAGCGGTCTGACATGTATTTACAGGACACAGCCAATTCTCTCACGTACATGACCGCGTTCGAGGCCAACAACGCCAGTATCCGGGTGTCGCGCATGCGCAACGCCGCCGGGTCTGTCGTCAGCCCCACCCAAGCGGCCGTGCAGGCCGCCATGACCGCATTTCGCACGCAGATAGACGAAGGTCAGTACGCCGCACGTGCTCTGTCTTCGCAATCTCTCTAGTCATACGCTCAAGAAAACTTAGTTTGCGGGCTTCGGAGTTACGCCGGCGTGTTCGGTCAAACTCACGCTTTCACGTTCTCTCCCCGCCGCTATGCACAGGCAACTTGACGGTGGACATCCTTAACGCCAACGGAACGGGATCGTGGCCCTTGAGCTTCATCAGCTTCACGCTCCTCCCACGAAACACGAGCTCTACCGATTGCTCCAACATTCGCGAGCTCTTGCTTCTCATCTCATGGTACGCACACGCAACTGCACGCCAATGTGCATGTACAACTCACACACGGAGCGCTGAACGCTGTCGGCTGTCCTGGCAGGACGCAACTCAACGCCCGAGCGGCGAGCGTGGCGACCTCGCTCGGCTACACGTCGCTCATCAACGCCTACCGGCGCCGACTGATCGACGAGATGGGCACCATCTACTGCAACCGACGCAAGGCCTTCCAGACCGCAGTGCTCCTGGGCATGGGCGCGCCCTTCACCATCTACAATACGTGGGTGGCCAACTACCCGAGCACTGCCTTCAAGGTTCAGTACACGTCCACGATCTCGCAGACAGCCATCGACGAGATGGTTGCCGGTACGTCTAGAACCTAGTTCCGTTCCCGCGCTTGAAGGTGTGTCAGAGGCTAAGATGAGGACAACGATTGCAGGCGATATTGACTACGCCGCGCTGAGCACGGCGCTCTCTCCGGCACAACAAGAACTGATGCCCGACGCCAAGGGTGTGCCGACGATCGGCTACGGCATCATTCCCTACTATAACGTACGTGGAATAGACACAATCACGCAACCATCTTCCTTCTCCTCTTCTTCAGCGCCTTCGGCTCATCTTCGTCCTCTTGGCTCGGGCGTGTGAGCAGATCCCAGAGATCGTGGGCAGCGCGAAGCCTCTGATCTTGGACTGGAAGGCCATGGCGTTCATCTACCTCAACAGGATCAGCGTACGCCACGTCAAACTCTCCCGTTCATCGTGACAGTCACGCGCCCGCTCACACGAGCTCACACTGACTTAACCCACGACGCTCTGTGCTCCCTCAGATGTGGAACGATCCCTACATTAGCGATCTCAATCCGCACCTGCAAGGGCTGCTGCCCAACGAGTCGATCATCATCATCTACCAGAGCGACCCGTCGTCTCCGGCCACGGCGCTCTTCACCGACGCGCTCAGCCGGATGGTGCCCGAGTGGCGCGATGAGCTGGGCAACTCGACCACCTACCTGGGCCACTTCCCGGCCATGGACGTGCCCGGCCGCACGATCGGACGCACGATCAGGGAGTACGCGCTGCTCAACGCCATCATCGACACCAAGTACAGCTTCGCGTTCCACCACAACCCGGACGTGGTCACGTCGCGCACGATCAAGGGCGCCTCGATCTATAACGCCGCGGGCAACCTGGTGCCGTGCGACCCGACCACCATCTACGCGGCGATGATGGACCACAGGGACGACATCAAAGCGTCAATCTCGCTCGCACCCGGGGCCAACAGCTGGCCTATGGTGCTCGTCAACTCGATCACGATCCACACGCGCGAGATGACCGACTGCACCAAGGCCGGCGGTCTGCTCGACTACCTGTACTGGGCTCAGTCGTCCACAGACGCCGCCGACATGGCCACAGCGTACGGCTGCATCAGCATCATGACCGCCGTCCGCCGTATACGTCTCTCGACTGACTGATCGCTGTGTGTCCGTGCGTGCGCGTGTGCAGTGCTCAGGTGGTGGTCGCCGCGTCGGTCCCCTCGGTGAAGCGGCGTCTCCTGCAGCTGCTAGACGAGACAACCTGCAACGGTGTCGCTGCGAGCTCGCTCCACGGCTGCATCACGCGCGATGGCACGCTATGCTCCGAGCACGGCACCTGCATCGACGGCGCCTGCACGTGCGACAGCGGCTGGGAGGGCAGCCTCTGCGATGACCAAGGCCGCAGCGCGGCCGACATTGCACTGATCGCGGCGCTATCGACCGCCATCCCCGTCCTGTCGCTCGTGTTCCTGCTGCTGCTCTGCGCGCTCGTGGGCCTGCTGGTGTACGCGCGCAGGAACCGGCGCGGCAAGGACGACTGGGAGATCGACGCCGACGAGCTCGAGATGGGGTCTCACCTGGGCACGGGCGGCTTTGGCGAGGTGCATCGCGCGCTGTGGAAGGGCACCGAGGTGGCGGTGAAGATGATGACCGCTGCCAACGTCACCCGCGAGATGGAGCGGAACTTCAAGGAGGAGGTAAGCGCGAAGCTTCGTTGTGGCCAGTCTGAGTACACACACACACTGACGTCTTGATTGCGGCTCGTCAGGTTCGCGTGATGACAGCGCTGCGTCATCCGAACGTGGTCCTGTTCATGGCGGCGTCCACCAAGCCGCCCAAGATGTGCATCGTCATGGAGTTCATGGGCCTCGGTTCTCTCTACGACGTACGCCACCCGCGTTCATGCTCCTCCTCCACTTGCACCATCATGCACTAACCCTCGCTTCCTCCTCCTCCTCCACTCGCTGGCTGCAGTTGCTCCAAAACGAGCTCGTGCCCGACATCCCCTACATGCTGAAGGTACGCACACACGCACAGACACGCACGCACCACCGCACACGCACTCATGAGGACACTGTGTGTGGTGCGCAATCTAGATCAAGATGGCGTACCAGGCGGCCAAGGGCATGCACTTCCTGCATTCGTCGGGCATCGTGCACCGCGACCTCAAGTCGCTCAACCTGCTGCTCGATAACAAGTGGAACGTCAAGGTGAGCGACTTTGGACTCACCAAGTTCAAGGAGGAGATCAAGAACAACAAGGCCGCCGAGGAGCTGCGCGGTGGTGGCAGCGTACACTGGACGGCGCCCGAGGTGCTCAACGAGACGCCGGGTGTCGATCTCGTGCTGGCCGATGTGTACTCGTTCGGCATCATCCTCTGGGAGCTGCTCACCCGCCAACAGCCCTACGCCGGTCTCAGGTACGTCTTACCTCGCCCTGCCTCCGCTCGAGCGCGCGCTCATCACTGTGCCGTGGGTGTGATGTGTGCGTGAGCAGCCCGGCGGCGGTGGCGGTGGCGGTGATTAGGGACAATCTGCGGCCGACCATCCCCGAGGACCACGGCGCGCCGGCAGAGTTCGAGGCCCTCATGGTCAGCTGCTGGAACGTCGAGCCGGTCATCCGCCCGGCATTCCTCGAGATCATGACGCGCCTCAGCACCGAGATGGGAGCGGGCGGTTCCTCCTTCAAGACGGGCTCGTCGTCGTCTTCCTCGCTGCCCATGGGCGTCTCATCGTCGTGGAGCGCATCCGGTGGCACGAGCAGCTCCGGCAACTCCGCGTCCTCTGGTACACATCGTGTGCGTGTGCGCATGTGTCGTGCGAGTGTGAGTGTGAATGTGCTGACCTGATATCTGCGCTGTAGACGATAGCTCGACGGGCGACGTGGGCGCGGCCGCGGGCGGGACGAAGCCGCCCGAGGGTGACCTCGCGATCGTCTTCACCGACATCACCCGCGCGGCCTCGCTCTGGGACAGCAACGCGCTCGCCATGCGTGACGCGACGCTGCTCCACAACGAGACGCTGCGCACGTTGCTCAAGAAGCACCGCGGCTACGAGGTCGTCTTCCTGCGCGATCGCAACAGCGGCGAGGGCTCCTTCTGTATGGCCTTCCAGCAGGCCGACGACGCGCTTGAGTGGTGCATCGAGGTCCAGCAGGAGCTGCTACGAGTCGAGTGGCCCGCCGCACTCCTGGCTCATCCGGGCGCCGCCGAGGAGTGGGGCGACAAGGACGATCGCGTCCTGTTCAAGGGTCTCCGCGTGCGGATGGGCGTGCATTGGGGCAAGCCGCGCATGATCAAGGATCCAATGACCCGGCGCGTCGAGTACATCGGGCCCGTCGTCAATGCCGCGGCGCGCATCACGGCCCTCACCCACGGCGGCCAGATCCTCGTGTCCCACGCGGCGTTCAACCGCCTGCAGTCCGGCGGTCAGCAAGATCAGGGCAACAGCAACACCACCAGCACCGCCAAGCCGCCGCGCCACCTCATCCAGTACCTGGGTCGCTTCGAGATGCCCGACGCTCCCAACGGCTCCAAGCTCTTCGAGGTCAAGGCGCGCGGCCTCGAGGCCCGCTTCTTTGGCGGCGTGTCGCCAGAGGGCGGCGACCACTCGTCATCCGCGCAGACCCAATCCTCGAGCGACGGCGGACAGGGCGACGATGGCGGAAGCGCCGACGGCGTGGCCGTCGCACGACGCCGAAAAAAGACGCGCGGAGGCGCCGACGGCGATGGTGACGACCAGGAGGAGTTGCTCACGGCGGTGGGCGAGGGCATGATGTTCAAGGAGGACAACTTCCTCACGTCGGCCAACCTCTGCCGCTGGGTGATCGACTTTGCCGAGGTGCAGCTCGGGCGCCAGATCGGGCTCGGCTCGTACGGCGTAGTGTACCGGGGCAAGTGGAAGGGCGTCGACGTCGCCGTCAAGCGGTTCATCAAGCAGAAGCTCGATGAGCGCAGCATGCTCGAGTTCCGCGCCGAGATGGCCTTCCTCTCGGAGCTGCATCACCCCAACATCGTGCTCTTCATCGGTGCGTGATCGCCTGCATTCGTGCGTCGTGTCGCGTCTTGTCTGACACTCGATTGCTGTGCTTGTCTCTCTCCTGCAGGAGCGTGCGTGAAGCGGCCCAACCTGTGCATCGTGACCGAGTTCGTGAAGCAGGGTTCGCTGATGGAGATCCTCCAGAACAACAGCATCAAGCT